>LQNS02278159.1:14582305-14593333 GCA_001587735.2 Parhyale hawaiensis
TTTAAGTCTCCGTTTCCACAACAAAGGCGATGTCACAGAGGAAGAATGAAGGGACACGTAGTGTGATAATAGACACGTGGAACCCATGCACGAGGGTGTTCCCACACAGGATCAACGTACATTCGAACAGCAGGTCGTGAAAAAAAAAGGAGAAGAACAGATGGAAGAAAGATCAGTATGAGTTACAGGTGAGAAAGAAGCAAAAGGGGCACGAAAGACAGACAAGACGATCGTGATGACGACTCAACGGGTCACGGGTCGTCTAGTATTATACTAAAAGCCTGTGAGCCTTGTTTGCTTGTTTATTTACTTGTGTCACGTTTATTTGCTTGTGTCTTGCTTGACACAGCTTCTTCGCTTTTAGAAGGAAAGAAATTCGAGGGACTAGGGCACAGCCGTATTCTTCCATGGATTAGCTCTTTAATTCGGTTGTATCTGTGATTCGGAAGCTAAACTCAGCTCGGCCCCAAGAACGGGCACGATAAATTCATCGGTGCCGTGGAAAATGTAACGAAATACGTAACATATAAATTGCCTAACTTACAGCCTGGGTGTTGAATATTTATTAGAGAAGCAAAGAATCTGTTGATAGTAAGCCGTATGGGCAGCTCTTTGACGGGCAGAAGAGGACGGCCGAATAGCGGGTGGTCTATGCCCAGCTAAATAACACCTTTCTTTTTTTGCGAAAGAGAAGACGATCGCAATGACGACCCAACGGGTCACGAGCCGTCTAGTCCTTAAATACGAGTAAACATCACTAATTTGCACTTCAATTTCTATATTTTTGCTTGTCCAACGGCTGGAATCACTCTTTGATCACACTTGAATTTTGCTGGGTAGGGGAGGAGAGGGAATCAAGTTGCGATCTCGATCACAGAGCAATAACTCCTTACCACTATAACAAGCTTGTTAAGACTGGCTGCGAAAATGAACTAATCATTCAGAATCAACCCCAAGGTGGCTAGAAAGATAGTAGCGTTTATTGCAATAACAGAAAAAAAATTACCTGATGCGATATTAATGAACATTTTAAGAAATCAGTCGCCAATAAACCTAAAAGATAATTAGGCATCATGCTACCTTTATAAAACATTGATTTGCCTCTTCGAATCGCAATTCTGTTCAATTTACGGGATAATAAGATGCTTACACATAATAACGCAATCCGGATTCATAGAATTATTCCAAAACGGCTCTGAATTGTCACGGACGAAACGGATTTAAATTTGAATTGAATTAAGATTAATATGGCATTCGATCGAAGAGAGGAGTTCGAACATACTCGTTGATAATCTCAAGCCAGATTGCGATTCAATGCAGCAGCTCGACGGAGTCTTTAATAAGGAGTTTGCGTGGGTGTGTTTCAGAAGGACGTGTGGGGCGAAATGGAAAGCGGCTTCAGCAAAAGCGACTTACATCGGCCGCGGTTTTGACGCTGGTTTTGGCGGTGAGTGTTTGACATATTCGGGTCAGACGAGGTACGTTAGGGTTAAGCGAGGAATGGTAGAGTTAAGCGAAGAATGTTATGTTAGAAACGGATAAGACTACGTCCATATAAGTAGGATAGTTACGACTACGGCAAAAATCACCGTAATACTCATCTTATCTTCAGCCGATGGGCAAGTTGCCGGTCGTGTTATATTATACGCGACCTCTCGGTTATCATGACCATGGATATCATCATCGAATACACGGTACGGAAAGTGTGAACGGGAGGGCAATAATCTAAAACTTTGTCGTTTAAGGCCTCTTTACTGCATCTTAGCTTAAGATAATTTTCGGAGCTTGATCGAAGTGCTATAAAATTTGTTGCAGTTATGCTCAGGTCATTATCATCTCATCAAAACTCTTGGCTGAGAAAGCTTTGGAATTCCTCATTGCACTTTTTCCTACTCCATTTTCTCTATAGTTATCGTATTTATAAGCCACAAATTGCGAGTGAATTACCGCTATTTTGCAGCAACTAAGAGAAAAAGGAGTGGTTATCAGATACAACGAGAAAGTATTTAACATTATTATTTATACTAGTGGACCCGTGTGTGAAAAAAATTCACACCATAACCATAGGTCCTCTTTCTCTGACTTGCCGTTTCCATATTTTCCCGCTCACGCTTATCATCAGCTTTCATTCACTTGTGTAACCTTTCTTCTTCTTCTTCAAGTCTTCCTTGACAGTCTCGCATAGACGATTCATCTCTCTCCATAAGTAGCACGTTTTCGCTCTTGAGACTGTAGAAGTCTCGTACTTCTTATACGTTCCCTATCTTCGTTCTTAATTAGACGTGCGTCTTCAATATAGTGAAGGCAGAATTAACTAGAGCACTCTGAGAACGCATACCTCCGCCAAGCGAGGCAACGGTAGCAAAAAATTCAAATTGGCTCTGAAACCATAATTTTCTTTTTATAAACTCCTAAATCAAATGATTTGTGGATTTTGATAGTAATAAAACTTGTGCAATTTTCTTGAAGATCCGTTCATAACTTTTTGAGTTATACTGCTAACAATCGATATGACAAACATGAGTCAAACATACAAACGAACAAACCCATCTGCATTAAAATTTAATCATTTACTGTATGTTTTTAACATTAAAAACAACCCCTATAAATTTCATAAAGATCAATTCATTATTTTTTGAGTTATTGTGCTAACAAGCATAAAATTAAAAACAGTGACAAACGAATGAACAAGCGGATCATTACCAAAATTTAGTCATTTACTCTTTGTTATATACCTAACAACTAATGTCAGCTTCATAAAAATCCATCCATACCTTTTTGAGTTATGGCATTGAGAAAATGAGGCAGACAAACGAACAAATAGATGTACATATCTTTAGTAAGAGTTAATCATCCATTTCTCCTAACATACCTAACAATCCCTTTAAATTTCGTTCAAATCGGTTCATAACTTTTTGAGTTATCTTGGTGATAGAGAAAGAGACAGACAGATAAAAACGACGAAAACATAACCTCCTTGGCGGAGGTAAATATTGAGTAAAACACTGCAGTAAACTGGAATGTAACTCCAGCCAGCTTGTATACATGAAAGCGCTTCATAGACAAGATACGGTCTTGCGAACTTAAATATCTACTTCACTGAAGTGCTGAAATCTTGGGGCTATGAAAATTCACACCGTCAGAGAAAGACAGTGTGAAGGATGATTTGCGTGATATGGAGCTGGAGGAACACATGGTAATGGACAGAAATCATGGAATAGCAGGATTTGCTTCAGCGACCTCCTTTGAACAAGGATAATACTGGAGTAGAAGAAGAAGAGAAAGACAGTAAGCTAAAAGAAATAGTTGTCTACTACCCGTGAACAATTCTCAACTACTGAGTGCTCCGTTGGTCATCTGCCGAATTGACGTGTTGTAACCTGACAGAAAAAAGTTGTAACATCGGACTCCAGAAGGTGCATACATATTTTTTCGATTTCAAGAAGTGTTTCACGATAATGATAAGCCTTTGCCATCTTCTGCAGCCTGGTCATCGATTTACAAAATCTGCAGCCTGGCCTATTTTTCGCCTATCTATTTCGTTAAGAGTATGACACCAAAGATACCTGCATATAAATATATAAGCAAATAAACGCACGACGGTGTTTATTATATTGTGTCGATTTCTTTTGTCTCGGAACAGGAATCAACGAATGTAAGGCCCAGTGTATTTTTTCTTCCAATGGCATTGCGATCCACAAGTTTTAAGAGGCTTTGATAAACGTCCAAGCGAAATTCTGCTGCCCAGCTAAGCGCGTCATTGCCTGTCCTACGTGCTACTAAGCAGCCAAATCTAAAGCCAGGATCCTGGGCATACACTTTGTCCATACCGAGTTGACTTCCTCTCTTAGTTGTTGAAGTTAATACTTCTTGAAGTTTGGTGTCCACCATCAAAGACATGGCAGACACCACCTCAAGACTGTTGGAGCTCAGAGGGAACCACTCGTCTAGCGTTCACCTGTGTTCTCGAAAAGGCCACTCGCAGCTTCCATTGTAAAGGAGTGTTCGACTAGGCGCAGAAATTAAGCCTTCGATCCTTGACTTGTCCAAAAATTCAGGCAGGCGCCACGACTTCGACCCGCTGGGTTAAGTTAAAGATATATTATCCATTAATCGATCGCTCATGAGGCTTCCAGAAGACAATATTGCTTCTTAAAATGGACTTTTCAGCCGACTCAACGTCAAGGGGTTGCTTCTAACATCTTCTACAGCATTCAAAGTTTTAAAGCCGAAGCTTGTGTCTGGAATTTCGTAGAATTCAGCTTAATTTCGGCACCCAATCGTACTAACCTTAAATAAGGAATATATAATCAAGTTTAACTATTACAGTAGGGGTGAAACAAGACCAGAGCAGAGGAGACTCCACGTACCTTCTCGTAAGGATATAAAATTACAAGAAGTCTATTAAAACGATGTGTTTCACGATTTTAGAAAAATCTACGAAACTACACAATAAGAAAAAAGGATGAATGAAGAAAATTTTGAGGCGAAAATCTTACATTCAAACTCAGCAATAGAGAAATATATACTAGCGGGCATAAGTTAAAGGGACAATAAAACATTTGCCAAACCTTTACTACTCATAAAATACTGAACAAACATGCTCGAAAACTGACATAATTCTAGAAACACATTTTGTATATATCACTGTAAAATTCAAGAACATTGCAATATATGGTTACGAAATAAACAAAAATAGAATTTAAATATTACATTTTCTTCGGTGCAGAAGCTCAGGGCCTCCAGAAGAAATTATATAGTAACCCTGAGTGATGTCGATATTACAGAAATTTTTAAGCAAATTAAAAACTTCCCGCAAGAAATAAATTCGGATAAATCGTATATCTCAAGCTTCTACATTACTGGAACAAATCGAACTTCATCAAGGTGCCTACGAAACGTCGACCAATGTCTGAAGTTGAAATAAAATGCATTAATTGTGTCTCTCCACAAAAATGGGAAATCACTGTCAGATATTGCTAATGCTAGAGGAAGCTCACGTAGCATCGTACAACATATCATAGCCAGATTTGGACAGGAAGGAAGTTCTAAAGCGTTGCAGAAGAAAGGCAGACCTTCAAAAAGCACTCCGAGAGAAGACAGAACCATAGTGAAACAGAGCATGAAGGACTGTTTCAAGTCTTCACGTCATATGGTCGGATGGACAGTGCGCTAAAGTACATTTTAGTGATGAAACAAAGTTCAATGTGATTAGATCCGATGGAAAATGTATCTAAGGCGTAGAGTATGTGAAAGGATATCTCCAAATTGCATCAAGAAAGCAGTGAATTACGGAGGAGGTATCATCATGGTGTGGGGAGTCATATCTACTGCTGGGCGAGGACCCCTTCTTCGCCTGCATAGTTCAGTAAATGCCGCAGTGTATGTAGGACTACTTTACCAGTGCATCTCCACAGTGCACGTAGCCGCGGGAATATATGTATTTTTTTAATAATTATCTCAGAGATTTTTCGATTTTAAGATTTTCAGCTGAATGGCACTTCAAAGGTGCCGCGGCACGTTGTTGGGCATCGCCAGTTCACTGGCACTATTGGAATATTTTTGTTGGCACTGTGTTGCCACCATCTCTGCTGGGTATGCGTACCTTCCAGGTCCTTCCAGTCCTGTCTGAGTATCTGGCAACAATCCATTCATTCACAATAACAGTGATACGTTCCAGAATTTTCCAGGCATATATGATAGTGAAGCGCTCAATTCTTCGTTGTATTGAATACAAACGAAGAAAGCCAATGTGTGGCAGCAGCTACGGAGACTCCATACAGCTTGACTTCAGTCACGAATTTACTGTGAGTAAAGTTGATTTGCTAATAGTTGTTGATATAGTCGACAGACAGTGCTGCTTTGACTAATGAAAACACACTGATTTATCCACTGTTTTTTCCGTTTCAAAATGGTCAGAATTCGAAAGTTGAAATGTTTCTTCTTTTCAGTGTATAAGCATCGTCGTACAGGCCTCACAAAGTACGAAAAATCCCATATCGGTCACACTTGTGGCTTAATATTTTAAGCACAACCTACCTGGCAACTGTTGCCATATTCATTTCGCTTGCTAGGGGCGATTCTCAAAGACCCTGAAATGCTATAGATGGCAGCATTAAAAGCTACCGCAGATACAAATGAGAACTATTTTCGTCGTCACGCCGCATGCGATATAGGTACCAGAAATGCTGCACCGCAGTTAACATACAGAGCATCTTTAGTATCGTGCTTCCCATCACTCTACGATCCTTTTCGTAAAATTTACCTCTGGCTTATGAAACTCATTCCGTTATAGCTTCAAGTGCATCGCGGTTCGTGTTGAAAGAACTAGATTTACTAATTTACTCTGGCATAGTGCGTGTATTTCTGGTAGCCGCGTTGCGAATAATTTTCTCATACCAGAGTTGTTTCCTACTTCTCAAGAATTGTTACCTTTCCACGCTAAGTTTCATTCCACGAGGCTTTTACTACTCATGCGTTCGATAGATCATTAGACCAGCGGTAACAGTACAAGCAGCAGTGAGATAATTTTCAGTAATGCACTACTAGGTAAAGTTAAGTCAGTGCTGCCAGGATTACTGAAGCTGAGCTCTCGAAGACGGAAGCGCGTGCCTGCCTAAAGCTGCGTGAAGTTCACGTGCAGCCAAACCCGGCTTAGGCGACAACAGTCGACTTTTGGAATAGGATCATATTAATTTTGTTGCTTAGTCACTACAGCAACAGAATGTAAACTTTTGCATTAATAATGCGTTCATTAGAGTTTGGGAAGAAGTGCATTACTTTTTACACGAGTAGTACGGTTCTGAACTCAAGCTTATTTTCCCGAAGGTTCAATCGAAAGCAAGAAATAATTTTGTTGTGCACAAATCCTTAAACTTTAAGAGTGCATTTGGTAGGGCAGTGGACATGTATTATATCAGTGAAATGTAATGCAGTAACATGGACACACCTCGCTAAAGTTATTTTTTAGTCCTCGTATGCACATAAACTGAACATCCTTTTTCCTTCAAGTTCCCATTCATCCACTTGGTAAGAAATTCTTTTGTTTTTTGGAGGAAGGAGCTTGCATCTTAGACTCGATCACCAGAAAATGCAGAAGAATATCTACAAGACGCACGTTTCGAAACGTCTTCAAAACAATTACTCGATTAGGGTTCCGAGCTACTGATCTCAGAAGCTGTTCAAAGTCAGCAAGCAACATCTCGACAGCTGACTGCACCACTGGAGATTCGAAGCCTGCTGATGTACAGAAATAGTTGTTCTCCAAGTACTCGGGGTTACCTTTTGCCACTTTTGGAGCGCTCAACACGAAGCGCTTTGCTCCTTGCCGTACAATGCAACTGTATGGCACTTCATCTGCATGCAGAGCTGAACTACAGCAATTATAACATGCGCCAGTGGTTAGCAGCTACCACGAGTCTAGCAACAAAGTTGTCAGGAGAAGCAATCCGCAATTTTTGTAGATGAATGTATTTTTTTAAATCTAACACGGTAAGAGCTTGTTTGGTGGTGTGGCATGTGGGTGACAGTTAAATTGTGAAACTTTTATCTAGTCTAAAAGAATACAGAAAATGTCTGAACTTTCAATATGCTCTCACAAAATCATACGCTTATTTCAAGACTTGAGTATCCGTGCAATCAAAACTGGCAGTGAGGAATGTATGGTGGACTTGCCTCATTGATCACATCTTGCGTAACTAAAATGACTCTGAAGGATACGCTACAACAGCCAACTGAGTTGGTCATAAGAGATGAGTGTTCCTGCTTCAATTTACCTGAGCAGCACACTCCTTCCTTCACTTAGATAAAATGAAAAGAAAAAACAATTCGTATTAGCAAGCAGTGAAGCATCACTGAATGCAATGAAATTCCCCGTCGTGTATCCAATAAAATAATACACCTTCGCTACATCGAAATTATTACGCCCAAGTGAAAACTGCTGCCGCATAGGAAAAAAGCAACATGAGATATTAACAATTCCGTGTCTACTGCATCGTAAAGAATCGCCTCTCCTGTGCTTCGTTGATCAGCTACTCAAGTTGTACGTCGTAAGCTCAAAGGAAAAAGTTTCAGTATAGAGAGAAAATAATAAAAATTAGACTTTATGGTAACACTAAGAGGAGCTGAAAGCTCCTTCATTGTTTAGATTTCAACATTGGCTGAGCATGAACTGCATCCAGTTGCAAGGATAGGGATTCCCACTATTTAGGCCGACGCTTTTGGGAAATGTAGCCACCGATAAAAGTATTCGGCATTTGATAATTAATAAACGTGAGAGAAGCGAAAACGATCGAAGAGTGAAAGGAATAAATTTCCTTTACACGAATGTATTTAAATTTACCGAATCATTGGGAATCTACGCATGACCGTGTGCTGTGGTGAACTTGCAACAAGTGACATACTGCTGCTAGAGATCGATTGCAGTTTGTCGAGTTCTTGTAACTACTTTAGTGTTACATTGCGAAGCATCTAACAGATGCATATGGCGTTAACACCCACTCTGCCACTTTTTGCAACGTGATCTAAAATTTATTTATCGATCTCCATCACAACGAAACATAGTTAGAAAATTTGCAACCTGGCCCATTTTTCGCGTATCTATTTCGTTCAGACTAATACGAAAGATACTAATATTATTATTATGAAAACTTCACGCTTGAGCTCCAACGGATAGGTAATACAACCCAAATGAAGCATCTTGCAACACCGGGAAGCCCAAAACGCTGCTAAAGGAAATCAAGCAAAAAACCATTAACAGCTGGCTTAAACGCCTGCAGGTCAATACGACCAAAAGCCGATGCCGGCAATAAATTCCAAATCCTAGCCGACCAGGGCACGATGCACCCGCAGAACTGATTAGTTCGACATCTGACAGCCTCCAAAGTGAAAAAGTGCGCTCCGCGCGCAGCACGAGTCTCTCTCCCAAAAACCTTGAGGGCAGGGAGAGAAGAATACAACCAATGCCTCTCATTATTGTACCCTTTATAAAGCATATGTAGCTCTGCGACTCTTCTCCTGTGGGACAGGTTCACTAGATCATTATCAGCGCACAGCCTGCTGGCTGAACTAACAAGTCGGTTTAACAGACGCAAGTGAGTATCAGCAACTGAAGCCCAGACCGGTGAGCAATACTCAACACAGGCAGCAAAAACGCATAAAAACATCTACGGGCAACCTGACTATCACCAAACACGGAAGGAGTTAGTGGAGTCCAATCTTAGTGGAAGTGCGTGACACCTACCTCCTAATATGCGGCTCAAGAGTAAGCTTCTCATCAAAGACAACACCAAGAATCTCCAAGGAGCTAGACTCCTGAAGTAAAGTGTCATCAATCTCCAATTGGGGATGCCGTGGTACAAGTGTCCGAGACCGACTGATAATCATCGACTTGGTCTTACTAGCATTCAGCTTCATACTCCAGGCCGAGCACCATGCACTAATGCGTGACAAAACCCTATTCAGAGACTGAGCTACAGCATCACGCAGGCAAGGAGCAGGTATCACTGCCATCAAAGTGAAATCGTCGGCATAGTCTATCAACGTGCTTTCAAGCGAAGAGAACATGTCACTACTATAGAGAACAAACAACAGCGCCAAGCACACTGCCCTGAGGGACGCCAGACACCACCCCAACTGAGGCGCTCAAAACGCCGTCAACAGACACACTCTGCGTCCGCTCAGAAAAAAAAAACGAATGATTGACAAAACCCTACCACCCAACACCAAAGGACTCCAGCTTGTATAATAGACCCCTGTGGATAACTCGGTCAAACGCAGCGCTAAAGTAGAACTGGATAAGGCATGCCTCCGACCTACAATCCAGTGCAGACTGTAAATGGTGTGACACCGATAAGAGAGCGTCACAACAGCCCAAGCCAATTTTCTAAGCAAACTGACCAGCAGGCAGCAACCCCGTAACCTCAGCAAAACGACCAAGCTTGCCAGCGATCAAATTCTCAAAGAGCTTCGACAAAATGGGCGTCAGAGTGATGGGTCGATAGTTGGCCACATAGGGCGATACCGGACCCTCGAGAATAGGAGTAATGTTCCCAGTTCGCCAACAACGAGGAAAATTTCCTAGCCGTATTAGGCGCCGGAAGATCACTGCAAGCTTGAGGGTAAGAACATCAGCCAGCTGCTTATAAAACAAAGGAAACAAAGTAGAACGTTTCGTGGCGTAAGACCATTACCCGAGGTGGTAGTAAACTAAACGAAGTCATTTTTGATGGCCAGCTAATCCTTCTTTTTCATATGGATACTGTGTCCAACAAGGCTAGCTCCACGCTGCCAGCCCCGTGCAGATATCTTAATAATGACATAGGAAAAACTAGAACGCCTCGGTGGCGTAAGACCATCAACCGCTGTAGAGGCAATTTCAACGATGTCATTTTTGATGAACGAGGCTAGGGCACAGCCCCATTCCTTCCCAGAGATTAGATCTTCAATAGTAACATAGGAACACAAGGCTGGCGCTGGGCTCACCTGCGCTCTTAATAATTAGAGGGCCAAGCCGCGAAAAATGACGGCAAAAATTTTGTGATTGAGCTTTTTATTGTTCTGGTTCCCAATATAGGTTTTGCTGTATGATAGGTCTCATCCCTGCAGGCCTGATCTTCCATTAGTTGTACAGTACAACCATGAGTTTTGCAATAGTAAAATATCCCCCCTGCAAGATAAGGCATGAATATCATCTTAGAATTGATCAAACGTTAAGCTATCCTAAAAAATATAGTTCAGCCAAAATTCACTGGAAATGCCCAGGGCTCACCGTATTGTGGATACCAACTGATTGTTGAACCTCCAGCGTCGAACTTTGGCTGCGATGTAAATTCAATATAAAAAGGTGTCTGCTCATCATTCATCAATGAAAGCGAGGACCAGACCAAGGAGCTTCAATGGGAGGAGTACGCGCAAGCCTTCCCTGGGCGAGTAAACACATAGCTTTGTCACGTGACTGAAGCTGGCGTTTGGAGATCTTAAACTGGCTGAAGTGGCAGTGGTCAGCACATATAGTTAAGGAAGATACAG
>LQNS02278159.1:14602024-14623687 GCA_001587735.2 Parhyale hawaiensis
GTTCCGACACCCCTATGTTCCGACACCCCTATGTTCCGACACCCCTATGTTCCGACACCCCTATGTTCCGACACCCCTATGTTCCGACACCTCTATGTTCAGGTTAGATTAGGTTAGGGCTGGGCTTGGCTTGGCTGAGCTGGGCTTGGCTGGGCTTGGCTGAGCTGGGCTGGGTTTGGCTGGGCTTAGCTGGGCTGGGCTTTTGGCTTGGCTTGGCTTTTGGCTTGGCTTTTGGCTTGGTTTGGCGCTTGGCTTGGCTTTTGGCTTGGCTTGGCTTTTGGCTTGGCTTGGCTTGACTTTTGGCTTGGCTTTTGGCTTGGCTTGGCTTTTAGCTTGGCTTGGCTTGGGTTTTGGTTTTTGGTTTTGGGTTTTGGGTTTTGAGTTTTGAGTTTTGAGTTTTGGGTTTTGGGTTTTGAGTTTTGGGTTTTGAGTTTTGGGTTTTGAGTTTTGAGTTTTGGGTTTTGAGTTTTGGGTTTTGGGTTTTGGGTTTTGAGTTTTGGGTTTTGAGTTTTGGGTTTTGAGTTTTGGGCTTGTTCACTTGTATTGAGTTCCTATTTATGGCGTTTTTATTAACTTCTTGCATAATCTGAGGTAACAGTAAAATACTCGTAAATAAGCAAATTGTACGATAAACTTAGCAAATGGCTAAGTATTTATTTTACAAGTGCTGTTTATGTTTTTGCAACTTAGCTATACATTTAGTTAATATTGGCATTTCAAAGTTGGACACTTACAGTTTTTCCCAGTCGCTTTTACCAATTATATGCTCGGTTTGACCAGTTTTCAAATCAATAACCAATGTCTTCCCAGTTTCCGAATCAAAACGAAAAATGACAGCTAGGGTTTCAACTTTTTGCAGATCAAAATTACCATTCCGCATAACAGTTCAACAAGGTCTCAATTCGCACACGCTTTAATTAAACACTTAGCATAATAGAAGGACAATGAAACAAAGCGATTAAACAAACGATATAAGAAATAAACAGTTGACTAAACTTCATTCTATGACAAATTATACATAAAAACTCACAGCACATAAGGGTGTCGGAATATAGGGGTGTCGGAATATAGGGGTGTCGGAATATAGGGGTGTCAGAATATAGGGGTGTCGGAACATAGAGCTGTAATCATGCAGAGCCACTCTTTATGGTCCAGATGGATGGGCATCTGGATGGGTCCTCCATGACCGTCCTCAACAGACACCGCTGAAGCGTCAACAAGGTGGTAGAGGTGTAAGGTTTTTGGCCGGGATAGTAGGTGACACCCTTTTTGTCCATTTGAAGAGGCAGAAGGAGTTAAACTGAATGCAGAAAGGTACTGCCAGTTTCTTGAAGCTAACTTGATTCCATGGCTTGCTGAGCAGACTATCGCACGCAAATCCAAATTGGTATTTCAGTACGATAACGCTCGCTCACACCGAGCACGGTACACTATCAACTGGCTTGCGGATGGAGGATTTAAATCAAAAAGACTTATGATCTGGCCACCGAATAGCCCGATTTAAATTCCATTGAGAACCTCTGGGCTATGATCAAAAGGAAGGTCTATGAAGGTGGTCGGCAGTTTTCGAGCAAAGTAAGCCTGTTCAACTTTTTGCAGATCAAAATTACCATTCTGCTTAACAGTTCAACAAGGTCTCAATTCGCACACGCTTTAAACACTTAGCATAATAGAAGGACAATGAAACGAAGCGATTAAACAAACGGTATATGAAATAAACAGTTGACTAAACTTCGTTCTATGACAAGTTATACATAAAAACTCACAGCAAGAAGCATAAGAATAATAACAAGATAAGAATAAGATAGGTCAGGGCCCTAGTGGAAGATGTCCTGCCTTTCAACGCAGGCTCGCAGGTAAGTGCCTGCGTGCCGGTATTCCGCCTGCACCCCATCTTGGGTGACGCTGGTCATCAGCGTGTCGTGATTGAAGCGCAGTACGTTGATGCAGTGCTGGGGGACGCTCACGCCCGCCCTGGCCGCGGCTACAGTCATGTTCCGCTCTGACACTTCATGCAGACGCTGCTTCAGAGACGGCTTGAACACGCTGAAGCAGTTCTCAGTCGGGTTGAGAAATAGAGGCAGTTGCTTAACAGAGAGTTCTGGGAAGCGTTCGTGAGCGACATTGTGCACCGAAACATTATCTTTTATCACGGTTCCATCCTCTTCGCCTAAAATAACTTGGTTTGTCATAAATGCAGAGAATTTCTCTTTATTTACGCCTCCTGTGTGCATTTCATAGTACAGCCCTCCAACAAGCTGTTGTCACCACGCTGGCCACCGACAGTCCCATTCACCCTTTCACCCTGACGAGGTCTTCCGTATGTCCTCTTCAGGCAGAGATTGAAGCCGGTTTCGTCTACGTAGACTCTGTGTCGGCGTAGGCCTTCCAAATACATCCGGTGTCCGTAGGTTGCCCTTAGCTCCTTTATTCGGTCGCTGTTGCGCTCTGCTGGTACATTTGCTGCTTTCTGCAGAGTGATCATTAGTTCGCCGTCCAGGATACGCGCTAGCGTGTAGATGGACACGTGGGGCTTGGTCCAAAATACTTCCCGCAGCTCTCGATTTAATTCGCGTAGAGTGATGTAAGGATTTGCTTCAATAAGCATGACCACAAAATCAATCGCCTGATGGTCCAGCTTAGGCGTGGGCCCTCCCCTGTGCGGTGCTGCTACCAAACGCCCATTGCCCTGCAGGTTCGGATGATAGAATACGCTGTGGGTCTTCTCACACTCAGCGCGGCAGCAGGTACAACAAAATCTTGCCCGTTTTCGTAGGTCTCTATGATTCGCTAGCGATCAGTGTCACTCACACGATTGTTTTGTCGAGGCATCTTGAAGATTTTGAATCAATCAGTGTGCAAGGGTGGTAGCAACAACTCTCAACACACGTTATGCAAGGGCCACACTAGGCATTCGTACGAGCAACGCGCAACTCACACAGAAATCTTTGTTGCGTATCGGAACGACTGTAGGTGACATACTAGTAACGGGAAGCTTCTTCTTCGCCATACAAAGCCCCGTCCAAACTACTGCGCACATGTTCCGCAGAACTTCGTTGCTCATGCCCCTTGATCCAAAGAAGCTGCAGTTTTTGTCACTAGTAATAACTTATTTTACTTCTAGTATCGATACAACTAGGAATAAACAATCACTGTAAATGCAGATACTACTTAATCTTATAGCGAGCTACAGCAATGCACACACTGCCAAGTGAGCTTTGGTTAACGTTTTCATACTTTTCTTGACCACGCGGTCGTGTTTTCGAGGGCGCTGCAATACATTCATTCAAATTAAACGACTGGCTTGGAGAGAAATTCCAAAAATGATTGACATGTAAAGGCAACTGAATCATTTTCTGTTCTTCCAGAGGTAGTGAAAGGGTTCGAACATTTATTTTATCTATGGACATGAATACAACTGCGTCCGCAAGACAAAACGGCGATAAAATGTTTACCGTCAACTCAGTATTCTCCACAAGTGTCATTACTGTGGTGAAGTTCATAGTTCTCGTCAAATTTACAGTGAATTAGAAATCAGAGACGCTTAAAAGCTTTTAAAATGTCTATAAAGAAACGAGAAAGCCTCATGGAACGCCTAATTTATTCGTTTTGCGGATGAAACTGCTTTGTTTGCAGCCTAAATCGCGCGGAAATATCTAACGAAATGGACGCCCGCGAAAACGCACAGAGCTGCGATTTGACGGCAGAAATTCGCAGTGATCAGCGAAAACGCCACAATTTGAATAAATTTTTTATTTCATCTCAGTTCGTAGGATAAGCAAGTAAAAACACTTTGCAATTTACATAAAAGGCGGTTTTAAAAAGCACTCAGAAACACACTGTAAATACAAATTCGATTTACGCGGCTGTACGACCAACTGGTTGCCCATAGAAAACCTCAAGTGACGTTTCGCCTCGTAGGCGCAACTTTTCTGTTCCTCGCAGCAATTTTGCTGCTCGAAGAAGTACGAGCTTCGCGTCCTGACAGCAAGTTGCGAGGATGAATGCCTAGTGTGGCCCCTGCATAAGTGAAGCGATGATTTACATTGAGTCATCTGACAACTACTGCAACAAACAGAGGTCATGCCTATGTAGACTTGAAAAACATTTAGTAATTCTTTAGTTCAAATTCTAATTCTCGTAATTCTGGCAAATGTAAATACTGTTATAACACAATGTTTCTAATCAATTTCATGAATGTTTGAACAAAACGATACATGGTGCACGCATTTGGTAACTGTTGCATTTATAGAAACTGTTTACCTATTATGCTAATTGGTCAATCGCGTTCTTAGCTTTGGTAAAACCAAATGGCAAAATGTCTAAATGAGATGTTAAGTGATAAACCATGTGGAGATCGTTTAAAACATGTGGGACTATGGTAAAATTCGAATGGGAAATACTGTATCTTGAAAAATAAAGTAAAAATATTGTATTTGCATAATTAAAGGTAACATAGGCTACTGTAGTTCCTATCCGTCACCTAATGTCATAGAGCCTCATGCATCCAAGTAGCCTACTAACCCTCGTGCATCACCGAGGAGGATCATTGCGCCTTGTCGCCATCCCTGCTGTAACTCAAATTCGTTGGGTTAGGCCTGCCTTCTTTTCTTCTCTTTCTGTTTTCTGCGTTGGGCTGCCGATACATGCTCCTGCACGAGCCAAACTTTGGGCGAATTAGCTATTACTGAACCGCTCAGGAAAGAAGGGGAGGGCAATGTGGCGGATACCTCTTTTGTAGAATATCATGGCCCTCTGGTCCCTAAGAGGCAAGCTGAGTGACTTTCCGCGGGACCACAGTTTCTGTTGATGAGGTTAGTCTTTTAAGGTGCATTACGCCTGATTTCCCTGGACCAACTGAGATTTTCCAACAAACATGCCTGGATAAAACAGGTCTAATGACCTATGTGGAAAGACCACTCCTTAATTAGGGTTCATTCACTGAACGGGTAATGTGGTAAAACTGTTACTGTAATCATGGAAATTATCTGCTCTGCACCCCTCAGGAGGCATCGGATGGACCATAAGCCATAGTGTGGGCTTAGTTTAGGTTCGTCCATCCTATATTGTGTGGAGCAGCGACTCCCTCCCTCCCGGAAGCCCCTGTAGGTTACCGTAGCCGTTAGATAGGCTTTCAAGACTTCTGTCTTTCGTGCCAACTTTGCTTCCCTCTGATTTCATACTCCCACTTATCTTGGTTTCGTATTTTCTCCATCATCTTTCGCGACTTGCTGTTCCCAAGCGCGTTGATCTTGTGTGGGAACACCTTCGTGCATGGGTTCCACGTGCCTATCGGTATACTATATGTCCCTTCCTCTCCTAGAACAGCTTAGTATTGATATAGTGAGGCTTAAACTATCTTGTACAACTATCTAATCTTGAATGTTATGCAGAGGCTCGTAGTCTTTACACACGGCGGCCTTGCCGAGTACACAACCTAATGTGGGTGCGGGCTATGGTTACTTTTGGAAAGTAATGATGACAACGTGTTCATTTTCTTCTAACCTTATAGGCATCAAACGGACAATGGTTGTAAAAAGTCCGTCTGCATCATATCTTTGATGAAGTTTCGGCTTTTGACTGACACAGAAAAAAAAAGAAACTCAATGATGCCCTACCTGCTCTCGAGTTTATCTCTTCCGTAGTTCAGCCACCATTTCCCATTGCTAAGATTGTAAGCATATAAATGTAACTTAGAGTATTGATTTGGAAAAGACCCCTCAAAAGGTATAGGATGGGTCATACCCTATAATGTTCGTCCATCTTATGTTGTTATAGAGAGCAGTGTCCTCCAAGGGGGACCCGGAGATAATCTATGCCATAAGTTACACTTTTGGGACATCTGTCTTTCCTTCCGTCTTCATACTCCTTATGATGATGATTTGTTCTGTTCTTCCTCTTCTTTCCTGACGCGCTGTTCCCACGCGCGTTGACTCGTGCATGGGTTCCATATTTCTCTCAATGTTTTCGATGTCTCTTCTTTCTTCCTCTCTTTGGATCACTGCGTATTCTTAAACTAGAAGAATACATCTATGACTTTCGTCTGCTCTCCCTCCCAACGTGATGAACCCATGTGCATTGATCCTATGTGGGAACACCTGCGTGCATGGGTTCCCCATTTCTACCAACATGTTATATCTCCCTTATTTCTTCCTCTGTTTGTTCACCGTACAGTTGTAAAAACGGAGGCTTAAACTATTCAATATCAATAATCTAATTTGATTTGAATAGGAAAAATAGAACTACCTAAGATTCAGCTGTAATGTCGCTGCCCTCGTGCCCGCAGCTGTGCAGTTACGATACCAGTAGCTTGACAGAGCATTTGAGAATCCAAATCTTGTAGAATAGTGGCAGTGGGTAGAGACGACCGAGACCTGGGCATTGTACCCTCTGTGCGCATACGCCTATTGAGCCGTACACCTCTCGGAGGGCATACGATGGGCCGTAGACCAAAGGGTTAGGCTGCTCATCCCATGTTATGCGGAGCAGCGACCCTAGGGGACTTCTATAGCTTACCTTAGCCATGAGCTGGGCCTTCCGGACGTCTGTATTTGTATCCATTTTGTTTCCTTCCTTTTTCATTCTCCCATAGATTATTTTTTTGTTCTCTTCTTCCTCTTCTGTCCCGACTCACTGTTCCCATGCTGTAGGTAGGCTAGTCTGGTGGCAGAATATATTTTTTACGGAACCTTGTTATGAGATATAACATATGTTTAATTGTTTTGTGCAGTAAAACGGTAAATAGGACGTTTCTCAAGATATTCCAGCTGGGTACCAAGCCCGCGCCTTAGGGGAAAATTTTTTATGAGCGAAATTTCAATATGGCCACCATCGCCTGTAAGAATAGCTTTAAATGGCTGTATGTCACCTTCTAATTCACAGAGAGACCTGCTATTTGTGACAAAATATGTGTTTTACAGGTAGAAGATGACAATAGCACCATCTAAAACATCATTTATTAGCTTCTTGATATATTGTAGTATGCATAGGGTAACTGAACACCACAAAAATAAATATTTCATCATACCTCTCTTCATGCTGACTCAGGCAACTGCTTTTTGTTAATTAAGAAATGTGAATCAGTAATTTCAGACAAGACACATACTGTAGATGAGTACTGCTAGTCATCATGCATGCTTAGTTTTGCTGAAATTGTGAGTGAAGGTTCTCAGGTCCTGTGCAACGAAGCAACAGGAATTTTGGCCAGCTGCCCCTGTCTCCATGGAGCTCCTCACCAAGGCTGCCAAAGCTTAGGTCTCCCTCCTCCCCCCCAGGTTCTTGGGTTTTCTCCCAACGTAATGAGTTTGATTTTCACAAATTTGACTTTCTTTCGTTCTTTTAATGACAAATACAACTGATGAGCTCGTTAAGCAAAGTGCATATAGCAATGAAGTAAATATATATATTTTACTAACTTTTAGAAGAATTTATGAAAGGCAATCATGTCCTGCGTCATCAGAATGGCATCTGGCATAGAATTATAGCTGTACCCGTAAAAATTTCACCGCCTGGAGACCCCTGGAAATTCTACAGTAAAATAAACAAATATCGAGTTTTATAATATGCTAAACTGCCCGTGACCCGTTGGATCGTTATCACTATTTTGTTTCCTTTCGCAACAATCAAGTATTATTTAGCAGGTCATAAACGACGCACTATTTGTCTCAGTTCACTCCTGGCCGTGTGGGTCACCATCACCAGCTCCTTTGCTTTGAAAGCTATATTCAACACTGCCTGTGCGCAAGGGAAATATGCGACGTGTTGTCCAAGTGTATTGCCCGTATCACCTTCAAATTAAACGTGCACGTTCATGCAGCTGAGCTCAGTTTCATCTTCTATATCATGGATACAACCGAACTACACATCTAATTTCCTGATATCTTTTACTGATGAAGAGCGTAACACACGAAAGTAGGAACAACTCCATTGCTTTTATAGATGGCTCGATCTTTTCATCGAAAGTACCATCGTGAGATATGGTCATAGTCCTGGAGGAATAGTTGATGCAACCACATACGTTGAAACGATGGGATCTCAGTCTCCATTTACAGTATGTGCACAGGTGAAGAAAGATGTGACGTTGCTACCTGATTCCGAAAAAAACTGCACTTACAACTCACAGGGTAGAGGGTGCATCACGAATAGTTATTGACGCTACAGAAAGAGAATTAGGGAGAAAGTTGTTACGTGCATTGATCCTTTGAAGGCTGACAGTCATCCACCAGGAAGTCTGGTCAACATTGTCACTGAAAAGATATCACCAGCATCTGTCAATGTAGATGAATCAGTTCAGCTGGGACAACAGTCAATGAAATCCTATGAGAAAGGCTGGCCTCCTTTTCAATAAACCTCTCACCAAGCCAACAGTCACTATGTCTGGGCCTAAGAGGAAGTCAGCGTTGATGATGTTGCTGTGTTTGATACATCGTTAATCTTCTCTCGGGTTCTATGTCTTCAAAAAGTCAGAGATATCAACATGAAGGAAGTACTGAGCTATGATCTGGCAGGGGTACCACCATCAATGTTTGATGGAGCAGGGGAAATGAGGATCTCCAAGTCAGCCTTGAAGACAAAACTACAAGTGGACCCAACTCACAGACTGCGGATCAGTTCTTCCATATGCCATTATGCTCGATGGATGTGCAATTCTGTGGGTTATCCGCTGGCCTCGCCAAGGTCTTGTTCAAAATTTTATCAATAATCTTACTGATTACATTGCAAGTGTCCTGAAGATAGCAGACACATACTTTAATATTATTATTATTATTGTTATTGTTATTATTAAGATAAACTAGACTGGCGACATGTGAGCGGAGGAAACTCCATAAGGTTAGCAAACTCACGCGCAACCAGCCCAGTAAGCGAAGGAGTAAAGAAAGAAAGATAAAATAAGAGATCACAGAAATACTCTGTTTATAGATTACGTAAAGCTGCCAATATTCGCACTAGCACTATTCCAAACTTTTACATATGATGGGAAAAACGAACGAGAATACTGGCTTGTACGGCATCGTACCGGTTCCAAGGCAAACTCATAGAGAGCACCTGTACGCAGAGTATACCTTACCTGAGCAAATGACCCCGGAAAAAAGGCTGCAGTGGATTACTAGGAACATTAACTATTTTATAGAGAAAGCAGACCCCACCTACTCTGCGACGATGCGCCACATCACAAGGCACAAAACCATCCACCATGAACGCAGATCGACGAACCACTCTGTCAAGCAAACTCTGATGGCAATTAGTAGCAGAACCCCAGACTAAGAAGCAATATTTTTTTAGAAGGGGGAGGACATAGCAATTAAAACATCGACGTGTCAACTCCACCGAAACGAACACCCTTCAAGCACGTCGCATAAGACCAGTTTTCTGCGATGCTCGTGAGGCAACCGAACGGATATGGGGCTCAAGCGTAAATTTTGGATCAAAATTGATACACAAGATTACCAAGTTATTAACCACAGGAAGTGACACACCATCCAATATGAGTGTTGGAAAAGCAGGTCTCGCAGTAGGTACGTAATCTAGACACGAGCATGGTCTTAGTCTTGCCTCCATTTAGCCTCATTCCCCACCTAGAGCACCAAGAGTCAATCACTGCCAAATCATGCTGGATGGATTTTGCAACCTCCAACTTATTACTAGGACATTATGAAAACAGCATAAAGGAAAATACTCAGACTTTAAGAGCCGGGAAAAATGCTAGCAGGCAGCATCAACTGTCACTTCCAACAACGCTTCCGCCTCAGAAGGTACCTACACCTTGCAGTGACTTAGAACAATGTTCGAATGATAAACCTCATTTGGGAACACCTCAGACATCTGCATGATCTGCTACCACGCAATGGAAGAGCACTTGTAGTTATACTGGAGCAGACACACCTCCCATGGAGATCTGTAATGGGAGGGTGCAAGAGCGACACGATCTTCGCATCACACATGAAGAAGCTGATGTCATTATCGTCCAGCAGGTTTTTCTTCTGGTTACAGCAGGCAAGAACAGCATACGGGTGATTGCGGATGACACAGATGTATTTATTTTGCTTCTCCATTTTTATAAATTAAAGCAGCTGTTAAATACTTCGTAAACAGACTTTGGCGTGGAGAAGATACGGTCTTGTTAAAGAAAAACTGTCCTGTTCATAGTTTAAAGAAGGTGGTAGATATTCAGATCCCAAATTAATTATGTCAATAAGTAATTACGTAGTTTCAACTTGTGGTCGAGAAATGATTTTATGATCTGAGAACCTTCACTCACAATTTAAACAAACCTAAGGATGCATGATGACTAGCAGTACCTATCTACAGTATGGGTCTCGTTTTAAATTACCAATATATACATTTCTTAAGAAAAAGCAGTTGCCTGAGTCAGTATGAAGAGAGGTATGACGAAATATGTAGTTTTGTGGTGTTCAGTTGCCTATGTATACTACAATGTTAAAAGAAGCTAATAAATTATATTTTAGATTAATTCATTGTCTTCTTCTACCTATAAAACATATGGTTGGTCACAAATAGTAGGTCTCTCTGTCAATTAGAAGGTAAAATACAGCCAACTAAAGCTATTCTTACAGGCGATGGCGGCCATTTTCAATTTCTCTCATAAAAAAATTTCCCCAAAGGTGCAGGCTTGGCACCTAGCTGGAAAACCGTGAGAAACGTCTATCTACCACACAAAACAATAAAAACATCTCTTATACCTCCAAACAAAGTTCATTGGTTTTCCACCAGACTAGGCGTTAATCCTATTTGAGAACATTCCCGAGTATGGGTTTCGCATGTCTATTGACATGCTACTGTATATGTTCCTTGTTCTTCCAATGTGACATCGTCTTCATGCCGAAGCGGAGGCTTAGACTACAGACTAAAACTTAAACCGCACAACGTCAATATCTTATTTGCGCTGCTAACCAAAAAACACTACATTTTTTACTTTTGACTATGCCTAGCTGGGACGTCTAGTATGTCGGCTATGGTGGTAGAGATTGGTGTTTTCTGGCAAGGGAAAGAGGTTACTATTTGGAGTAAGGAGAGAGAGGTGCTGTTGCAGTTAGCTGTAATTGAGCAGAAACAAATGTCTAGGGAACAGTGTCGGCCTCTCCGGGTGTGTGTGTGTCTCAGCTTCTTCAGTACTATGCATTTGCATCGAGATTTAGACGTTAAACGCTAATCGGTTGTGCCTGAGATGGCTGAAAACACAACCATGTATTTATTTTTGCCTCAGCCCAACTAATATTCAAAGTCCAATTACGTGAAAAAATGTTGAAATTTTCCAGAGAATGAAACTATATTGCGTCCTCCTACAACCGGAATGCCTCCTCTACGCGCGGAATTCGTGCTTTATACATTACGGAAATTTTTAGGCAATGTTTCGTCAGAAATGTTAATTAAAACGAGCCCTCATTCTGTCTTTTATACCCGAGCCCAGCGATTTGAAGTACACACTTGCTGAAATCAAATTCTTTGCATTGATGTATCTAGAGCTTAGAGCAACTCGACACACTGGGAAACCTCGGTAACGTAAGTATATATTTACCTTTCAGGTGGTGAATCTAAACATGAGATTTACCTTTCAAAAGGTAAATACAGACTTGCCGCTGCAGAGATTTCCCTTTGCCTGATACTGACAATAACGTTTAGTGCATTAGACTATAATTTTACCTCTGACATAGGGAGGAGAGGATATGCTGGCGCACCCTACCCCTGTCAGAATCTCGTGGCCGTTACGTTTCCAAAGATTTAACCTGAGTGACTTACTATACTCGGCTTCCCTTGATATGTAAATATTCCTGGCTTCATCTGTTTCTACTTTTGCATTAAGGAAAATGGTGAAAGGAAAGGTTGACAGAAGGGATTTGCGCATACTAAAGGCAGGAGCGTGGAACTAAAGCAGCAGTTTCGAACGGGGCTGGCTTTACTCCGGAGGGTTCCATGGTAAGCAGGTACAAGGAGGAGGGATGGGGGTGAAGAGGTCTTCTCATAATCATCTCGGTTTAGTTCTGCCTATGTAATGGAAATGAAATATGCAGAGAGCACACTCTTATGTAGTAGTTATTATAAGAACTACTTCGATATCTGGAAACATACGCCCCTGCCGTTGCAACAGCTTTACCTGTAAAATACTATATTATTGCTCATCCTAAAATGTACATATTAGGCCTAATGGTATTGATGAGCACTACCCGCAATTTCTCATTATTTTAATATCCCTGGGTTTTCCAACCCTGAAGTTAATTCGCCTATGGTCCTGCACAAGTGTATAATCCAGGATTTATTGTGAATGTGAAGTTGGTCACTAATTGGTCCTTGATGAAAGCTAAACGCTGCCTCTTGCAATAGACCTCGTGGCCAAGCGTTCGTTACTTGCCAAATTGGCGGAAGGTTTCACACACATTGCTTTATATCTCCTAAACAAACTATTGGAATAAATTATTAGTGTACTCTATATTATGCCAATCATGAGTGTTAATTTAACTATATCATATAAAGCGTTTCAAAAACTTAACATGTATACCCTTCTCTCGTTTTCTCCCATTTCGTTCATCTCTTTCTATTTTTTTTTTTTTTTTAATTGTTGAGCCCGGAGAAATTGCCCCCAATTTAACTGTATAACTCAGCCCCTGGTTTCGAACAGCCCCTTTTGAAAAAAAAATTGTTTTTCAGTGTGCTGAAACATTTCCATTACGCGGAAATTTGTCAATCTTGTTTTCATTGCCGTAGTAACTGTATAAATGTTTCCAATTTCCTTCTAACTATAAAGTGTTAAGAATGTGCCGTGAATTGTGAACTTTGGGTTTGTATCCGTGGTGTGAACCTTGAAAAGTAAAGAAAATGGCTTGAAAGAAACGCCTTTCTAACTTAGTAATTCAGTAAAAAAAAATTAAGTATTCAATTACCGAGTTCCTTATCATTCACGCCGGTCTCTTGTGCCAGGGATGACTAGTGAATGTGAATACGCAGTGTATGAGTGCATAACTAGTGAACTAAAGACTAGACTCCCGAAAATACACAGCCCGTAGAACAGCACTACAATAGACGAAGAGATAGCGACATGACAGAGACAACGAGCGGCACATACACCGTTGCCTATACAGCCCTCGCTTCTGCCGACTCCGATATATACAGGTCAGTCATCATCAGTTCCTTCCTACTCAAACATTCTAACAGGAACCAAGGGTAAGTTTCCTTGTGTTTTTTTTTTCATAGAATAGAGTTTTCGGATTGCAGATTTATTATGTTTCAAAATAGTATTATTATAACCGTGCGCCTGTTGCAATCTGGCTAGCTGCTGCTATGCAAAGGTTATTGCATTTGTAGATCTTTGTCAAATATCTTGCAATCAGAGCAGTATTTCTCACCATTTATATAGAATATTACTAGAACAATGCTTCGCTATCCTTGCACCTGTAGATGCTATGTTACTTAATCTCCCAGTGCTTGTCGCATCTTTCAACGTCTCATAACATATTCATCGAGGATTGCGCTGGAGTGCTGTTTTTCTCTGAGAGTGGTACAGCGTTTTGTTCATAGAGTAGAATGTATGTACTGATGTGCAGTAACTTCCAATGGATTGAAGCCCTCTCTGCTCGCAAGGAGGAAGTAGTTTGAAGCGTTTCGATCGTGCCGTCGAGTAGTGAACGCTCCGGTCCACTTTACCACCACGATTACATAGCACAGTGAGGCGCCCCTCAGTTAGACCATAAGTCCTGAAAAGGCAAAAACGGGGAGGGCGTAAGTGAAGTGCAGTGGGATTCATTGCACAAGGATTCGCCACTCCCCATTGCATTTAAAGGAATTTTTATATCATATCGGTCAATACAGCAAGTTAACTAGGTACCGTTGTAGGCAGGCCTACATTACTCTTCATTAAATTTTGGTCCTTACATACCAATTATTAACAGCTCCGTTAATGTTATTCTCTCGCCTTCCTCCCACCCATTTTTGCTTCACCGTTCGCGCAAATCATTGCAGTAGCGAGGCAGTGTAACGTATCGTCACTCAGGGAATCAATGAGTTGTGTGTCAAACTCTCCAACTAATAGCTTATTTTTATGATATATAGAACAAAAGCTGTATAATGCGCAGTATAAATCATCCTAACATAATGGAAGAACAACAATGAAGACGTCTTCTATTGTCTGCAATGAAGGCACAGTTAGCGTGCATGTTTTTTTTTTTTCATTTTTTTTAATTGACACTCCATTATAAAAATTCTTTTCACAGGATGCTCTGCATCCTAATTCAAGTCGTTATTCGATACTGTCGGCACTAGAGAATATCAAAAGTTGTGCTATTCGTAGAACAACTTCATCATGTCGTGCGAGCCTATAAATCACCATTTTAAACTCATCACCAGGTAAATTCATCTATCGCATGGTAGATTCGCTGCCGGCTAAACTTTTCACTTTGTATGTTCATCATCTGGTACAATCATTGCATTGTAAGTTCACTGCGTAGTAAAAATATTGTCCAATAAAATTATCGTAAGGTAAATCCATAGCTTAGTAAATACACCAGCTAGTGCGGTAAATGCATGTGAATATGGATATGTACACACGGAGTAAATTTATTAAGGGCGATGAAAAATATTTAACAGACGATGACTATTCTAGGCAATGAATTTTCAAATGATCAATTTACCTCAGTAGCTGCACACTAAAGCTTCTGACACTAACTCTCAAGGCCGCTGGATCAAGCCTCGCTGCCAGTAGGCAAGTTCTTCGCGGCGCTTGACGTGATCAACCAGCATCCGGCCAGCGTACTCCTGGGGGTTTTCTAACATTTGCCGGCAATGGGAAGGGTTGGGGCGCAGATTATCGCTTGGAGCCTTCCGCCACTGGCACCATAGCGATGTGTGGTCGACTGCCACCGTTTACTCCTCTGGGCTTGTAGGCCTATATCTGAAGCAGAAACCAGTGCTTGTGGGTCTCCCAGTTGGGGCTACGGTCAAGCTGACTTTACCTTTAGACCAGACGATGAATTTCCCAGCGATGAATTTCCCAGCGATGAATTTGCGATATTGAAGGGAGGGGGGTATTTGAGTTTGGGCCCAAAAGTGTACCAAATTTGATATCTTTAATTGGAGTTACTTCCCTTTAACATGAGTATATGAACGCAAAATTTTTCAAATAAACAACTCGTAGATGTCCTGAAGAGAAAATTACGACTAAGCCTACGATAGGTTGTTAAGGTTGGCCCATCCTATGTTATGGGGCGCGGCGATCACAGGGGGACCCGTAGGCTACCTTAGCCATTAGCTAGGCCTTCGAGACGTCTGCCTTTCGTGCCCTGTTTGGTTTCTTCCGATTTCTTACTCCTTCTGATATTGCTTTCGTCTGTTCTTTCTCAACTTACTGTTCCCATCCGCGTTGATCCTGTGTGGGAACACCATCGTGCAAGGGTTCATCCTGACTATTGACATACTATATGTCGCTTCCATTTCCTCTCTTAGAATAGCTTTGTACATACTAAGTGAGGCTTAAACTATCTTATACTAACACTACTACTACAAATAAGCCCACGTTTTCTTAACTATTTTGGGGGTGCACCCCTTCATATGCCTATAGATAATATTCTTACAGTTCAAAATATATGTGACCCTTTTGTTCATGTGGATTAATTACATTCTGAAGCTTATAGTGTTTTATCAAAATATTGGCTAGAGGCAGAAAAGTGTTATTTTTGTATTCATTTTTGGGAAGCTAAATATCAACAAAAAAATTTCTTCAAACCAGATTTTAAAAAACGTAATAAAAGGCACCAAATGTGGGGATAGTTGTTTTACATTGAACATTTTTATATTTCTTGACTCGCATTATAATGCGCAAGGCTGCTCTGGCTCTTGCTGTGAAATACCAACAGTTGACTATTGAACGTTAGCTTACTGCCATGTGCAACGACTCTGTCTTCATTACAGAAGCTATAGGAAGAGATTCGAAATGTCTTGTGTCGCAAGATGTCCCAAGAGTAGCTATTTCAAAAATCCCAATGATATGCCAGAACGAAATAAAATAGTAATAAAGAATGAAGGAACCATGTTTACAAATTTTGAACTCTATATGTGCTTCATTTTATAAGTCAAACATTAACGAATGTATCTTTAACTAGAGAGCACTCCGAGAGCGCTGACCTCCGCCAAGCAAGACAACGGTAATGAAGAATGAAAAATTCAAACTGGTTCTGAAACCATGATTTTCTTCGTATCAGCACCAAAATCTAATCATTTGTGCCTTTTGATAGTATTAACAATTTCTGTAATTTGCTTGAAGATCCGCTCAAACTTCTTGAGTTCTGCTGCTAACAAACATTGTGGCAAACATAAGTCAAACACACAAACGAACATGCCAATCATCACAGAAAATTGAATTATTTATGTCGTTTAACATTACTAACAACTCTGGTAAATTCACATTAAGATCCATCCACACCTTTTTGATTTATTGTGCGAACAAGCATAAACTCAAACACAGCGACAAACAAACGAACAAACCAACAGATCATTCCAAAATTTGGTCGTTTACTCCTCGCATCATGCCTTACAACTCATGTAAATTTTATGACAATTCGCCCATAACTTTTTCAGTTATGGCCCAAAGAAAAAAATGGGGAGGCAAACAAACAAATGAACGGATTTTCACTCAAAGTTAATCATCTGTTATTGTTAACATGCCTAACAATCCCTGTAGATTTTATAAAGATCCGTTCTTAACTGCTTGAGTAATCTTGGTGACAAACAAAAGAGACAGATATACAGACAAACACTACAAAAACATAATCTCCTTGACGGAGGTAATTACTCTTTTTGTAGTAGGTATTTTCCAATGCTGTATATTGTAGGAAGGTCTCAAGGTTTTTTGTGGCCACTGTATTTGATACAGAAGTCTTGGCAGTACAGATGCCGCTCCTTTACGACGCCTGGAGGAAGCCTTGCAAAAAGAAATTAGCGTTCGCATGCACTGAGGCGTTCTGCAATATGAAGTTTCGCTGCAACTTCCACCAACTTTTTTACCTTAACGCCAGAATTGAAAAATAGTTTCAACGGGAGTCCAGTCTTCAAAATACCAATTTTTGGGAGTGGATCTCTTCTCCACGCATGAGTTCGCTCAATATCTAAAATTCCTTATCTCAGTAATCTTTCACTTGCAGTTGAAGCCTTTATAACATTTTAGTTCTTGACAGAGCTGTATTCTCGCTCGCTAAACTTATATTTTGGATGTTTGTATGTCCTACGACTCTACTTAATGTACCTATATGCTGTTCTTCTTATCTAAAAAAATATTTTGGTCCATAATTTCTACATTCCTTCGTTTTGGCGTGCCCAGAGTCTCTTGCTGATATCTGTTTAGCATACATTTGCGTGTAACGAAATATTTGCATTGCAGAAAAAACTACTTTCAATTTGTATTCACGATCGTTTATCAACAGTATTTGTACAAGTCCCTCCCAAGATGTGAGCGACATTTCAATGCAAATAAAACTGAAAACTTAACGCACTCGCCGTTCTGAATCCTAAGCTTAAAAAGATGCAGCACTGGAACTGTATCATGTCATAGCCGATTACCATGCTAAAATCAAGTATATAACGAGATTATTAGTTGAGAGACTCCATTTTCACGCAATTTTTGACTGCCAAAATAACTACATATTGCTGTCTCTCGTACTTTCAGATGTACAAGTTGAGCCGTCATGCCGAATACGCAGGTTCCCATGTCGCGAAAAACGTGTGATAATTATACTAAGAAAGTTATCGGGTGCGTGTGCCAAAATACTAGTAACTATATACACGATTTTTATTAATACTTACTGCAGGTACGCCATGCATGGAAGATAAATCTTGTGGAGGAAAAAGTGAATCATCACAAAACACAGTACCTTCAGTCTTAGATGTATGTACCTATGTATATTTTGTAAGCTCGAGTCGCGTGCACGATAAAATGACGTGCAAGTACGGTAATGACGTAGTTTGCTCTTGTTCCATATGCCGTACAGATCATACAACTCCAAGGTCCTACAGCCACTTGCTCAAACTTCAGTGACGTTTCCTATTCAACGTAGCGACCTCAAAATAAATAAACTGCTCATAGTGATGCAAAACGTCCATAATTAGTAAAGAACATCCATTCTTGGACATTAGTAAAAGGCCAATTACTTCTGGGTCATTTTGCAGAGCTGAAATTCAATGGTTGTCATCCACCGTCGGCGTTTAGCAACTTGCAATACCGTATTGGATGATAAAAGTATTCATTGTATCATCACTAGCAGTTTGCTTTTGTTTGAGGTCGTTATATTTAGCGGAAACTATCCTATTTAAGTTTCTTCTATCAGCCGTAGAATATACTTGGTATTTGGAGTGGGCTAACGTGTAGTGCAGCTTTTGACATGTAAACCCAACGCCCCTAAAGTACTTCAGTCACTTTTCTCTAAGCCGACCTTATTAAATACGTTACTCAAACCCAATGCTAGGTAAACTGTTTCGCTTATGTCCTTCACTGGAATACGCTCCACAAAACCGGCTGTTCTTGAATCTGGTCATTTTTCTTGTCTCCCAGCAATATGTGTCAAGCAAGTTTATTGTTCAGGAAGATGTTTCACTGCATCATGTTTCTCAGTCGAATACCTATGTTACGCTGCATCCATGTACTCCGTGAAATGGTCCCTTTCATGCTATCATTACAATACGTCAAACAAGCCTATTGCTCACTTCATCTTTCCCTCAATAGAATAGGTCACACAAGCCCGATGTTCAATGAAATGCGTCTAAGGAAATCTTTTCTGTCTCCTCTGCCTTGACACTCACAAAAGTTTGAGTATTGGAGCTTCGTCACCAACTTTTGCGGGGCTCTTCAAAGCAAAGAAAACATAGAGCCATTGCTCCGTGCAATAGAGAGCAGATTGCCTAATTTCGTCCTCCAAGTCGAAGAGCTACTGGAAAATATCACACTCAGCTTCGGTGCTATTCCTTTTGGTATTATGCAGAGCGTGCGCTTCAAGTTTTACAGTGCAGCGCATGGAGGCCATGTATGTGTGATGGACAAAAGTTTTTACGGAGGATTTTGAAATTGTGTTCATTAAAACAGTCTTTTGTACATTAATTATATATAGTGGACCGTACTGCCGTATGCAGTCGCTATCGTTTCTTCTCATTTAGCACATGAAATGCACAATTGACTCAATACGGAAGTTTATTGGTTGCTGGTAGTAGAGCGCAAAGATACTCGGAGTCTTGGATGGTAATGCTGTTTATTTTCTGCCAAGAAGTACTACTTTGTGCATTTTAAGAATAAGGTGCGTAAACAGCTTCTGCCCTTAGCACGACTTAATGACCGTGTAGCCTCTGCCTTAGTTAGGTTTTAGGGAAATTTTCGTTACCTTGCCCACTCTACTCCCTTCTTTTCACTTTACCTCGGTCTTTCTTGTATTCTGCTTCTATCTCGACCAATTTTTTCGTGCATGGTGATCAACCGTGGTTGCGTTTGTTTTGTTTCATGTAGGATTATGTTACTTGTACCTTTCCTTTCTCCGAACACAGAACGGTAGACCTGCGTTGGGCACCTGTTGGGTCGAACTAGTGTACCTGACCCGATTTGAATTTGCTTATGAAGGCTCCCTGCCAACTCAAATGATGATATATAATAAGATAAGCAGTCTCAGCTTCAGTTCTGCCGCACAGCACAATCTTTCCTTCCCTTTGGTGACGTGCAACCGTTTCTTTTTTTTTTTTTAGCAAGGTCAATATTACTCGTTGTATAAATTCAGCTGCTTTTCATTGATACCCAGTGATATTACGTTAGTTGAATGTTTTTTCGCTCAACCAAAAAGCTTCGTTAAAAGAAGAAACGAGTTGGCGAAAATATTGTTGAAATGAACTATCCCTCGTGCTCATCTTTCGTTTTCGTACTTCTACAGTGATCTCAAGAGTACTTTACCCGTTATTTCATTGATCATCTACTTAATGGCGCTTTACGAAATCAGAGCAAGAAAGATTTGCCGTGTGAATAAAGTAAAAGAAATAAAATTCATAAGAGTTCTAAGGTACTCTCATAGCCTCGGTGTATTCATTCCTTGGACTGCCAAATCGGTTAAGCAAGAAAGGCATTCAATTTTGAGTCCTGCTTACTTCAGCCATCATCTAAAATTTGGTCTGACTTTCGTCAATCAGTTTTCAACGCCGCATGACAGGATGGCTACAATCTCTATCCTCTTGTAATTTTCACAACTGAACTTTATTATAGCGTTTGTTAGTATATCTTTATCGCATCGTCATTTTATAGCTAGAGTAGCCGACTGTCAGCAATAAGAACAGTTAATGCGTTGTTCATGCTCAGTGGAATAACTTTACCATTTAGAGTACCATGCTTGGCAGCCATAGTTTTGATTTGAAATATTTAAAATGGAACACGGGGTCAATCACACTTCGGCGAAGGATTGCTGTCCCTTCTCCTGCTGTTAAACATTTTCAATCCTATTTCGTAGGGTTTTTTAAAAAATTTACTTCATTAAATCTTCAAGCTACCCATTGATGCAGATTCCTGCTCTGTCGCTTGCCCGAGTTCACAGGCGGCACTAATTCCTGTGACTTCAATCCTCATTTTCCTGTTCACTGGTTTCTTTTTCACTTAAGCAATGCCATGACACAGAGATGCCACTCATTTATCAGATCTTATTGAGTGATACGAGAAGGTAGGAGCAAAAATATTGGCTGCATAATTTGCTAGCGTGACCCACATGTTTCACTACAATTTATAATGATGCTTATTGTCTGAATCGAATAATAGCAGGAATTCAGTCTGAAAAATTAATACAAAGTGAAAATTGCACTGCTTAGCAAATGGAGTTACTGCAGTGCATCAGTATAGTGCCTAACGGATATTTTACTCTTCGTGGGAATACCATTGTTCGAAACTTCATAGCCAGCTGACAGTCGGAGATGGATACACGGTGCGGAGAAAGTTCCTGAAATGTTATTAACAACTAGAGTGACCGCGCTGTCAATAATGACAGCGAAGAATTTGTGAAGACCCGTCTGGTGTTGCCGTAGCATCATTGCAAAGATATTAAGGCAGAGCGTTACATGTATAGAAGGGAGCTCCCTGTCTGGGTAGTGCCGCGTTCTGACGGGACATGCACTATATGATTTCTCAGGTTGTCAACTATTTAGGGTAGACGGTTGAGCTCCCTTCTATACATGTAAGGCTCTTATTAACTTCCTTGTGTAGGATGCTGCGCAACTGCCAGCTTGAACTAAGGAACCGTATAGATGAGCACGCAAGGCTGAATAAAACCAAGGTTTCTTTCGGTGATACGCAAAAAAGCGATGTTTTTCGCCTGCAGTCGATATTGCTTCTAATAAATACGGAGCTCTGTATCCAAGATACTCGAGGGTGTCATATAACTCGAAGCTGGAAAATATTTTCCTCATAAGAAACAACTTGCACTGTTACAAGAAGAACCCAAAATGTCGAGAAAATAATTTGCAGCCGAGAAAGTCATCGTGGTCTTTACGCGCCTGCTGACAGTTCAAGAATATCTAGATTAGATTAGATTTTTAGATTAGATAGGCGGCAGTAGACGAACCAATAGGCCCATTCCCAAAGAGACACCGGAACATACGCCCCGGCACTCTATGAGCTATTGCCATTATGTTAGTAGGATATAGAGGACAGGA
>LQNS02278159.1:14636991-14658141 GCA_001587735.2 Parhyale hawaiensis
AGCATAAAAACTGAAGCAGTTCTATTCTTTTAAAATATATACATATATATATTATATATACATATATATAAAAAACTAAGGCTTAAACGGAAAAAGTTACATGAATAAAAAGTTTTTTGTTTTCAATTTTACATAATATGTGAAAATTTCAGGAAGATCGGACCACTAATAAAAAAAATTCCAAAATTTCGGGACGACCCCCTTAAGGTATGTGGAATACGGGTAGGTAGTGTTTTTGCAAGTTAGTTAACGCGAGTCGGACGCCACCCTACTGTTATACTGCTGCTACGCTCGCAGCGTACAGCAGCTGATATTTTTTTCTAATTTTACCAAGCAATTGTAGAGCTTCTCCGTATTATATAAAGACTTTTGCTTTAATATTGCTTCACCAGAAGGAACGTAAATTGTTTTTCGGTCACTTAATGTTTTTAATCTTCTAGAAAAGTTCTTCTATCTCGGCGTTCAATCGGTCACATCTGAGTCAATTTTTTCTACAGCGATTTGATATGATATAGGATAGCTGATCATTGGTAGAAAACGAAAATAAATCGAAAACATTGTGGTCTTCTCTTATATAAATGTATCTTTGAATGCCATATTACTGTCGATGAAACTCACTTGATTTATAGCAATTTAAAGACGATAAACTTTGCTCTAAAAGTGCTTCTGATAGACGTGGGCATTTTCCGGTTGAATTCATCTGCTCTTTTACAAGCCTTTTAACCAACGTTCTTTCAAAATTTTATCCTTCAGAGAGCTAAAAAAAAGTTCGTATATGCTTTGTACAAAATAGCTACTAATAAAGGTACTAGGTTTTTATGACGTCAGAAGCCCATTTTCCATGATTCACTACAGCTTGGCTCCGCCCCGTGAGTTAACCTGTTTAGTCTCATAATCCTTGGAATACGTGCTAAACTGCTACCTAGCAAAGCCGCAGATGGCATTTGATCGGTATCATATTCCATACTTAATGGCTGATGCCATGAAATATACTTTCAAATTTAAAATAAATTGAGCGAATATCTTATTTATAACTTTTTTATTTACATTTGAAAATTGAGCATCATTACTGAAAGACTTTTTTGCTACTACTGCTACTATTTACGCCATTCACCTACAAAAAGCACTAATAAGAGGCGCTTCCGACTACGTAAAAATCTTTCAGGTTAGTGTTGTTTCACACCCAATTGCGAAGTTGTAAATTATAATTTTGGTTACTACCTGTCAATTTCAAGAAACAAACGATTTGCAAGTATTTTTCTGCCATGCATTTTTTGGCACTTTACTTGTAAATCAGTGTTCGTTTTAAGTCATCTTTTACCACTCTTTAGGCTCACCAAAGCTGTACCATGTTTTCGTACCAACACTGTTCCGTATTTTTTTTTTTTTCAATACCTGCAATAGTGTCCATTTTTCAATGGTAACAGCGATCGATCTCATAACAATCAGTCGTTAGTTAAAATGCGAATATTTTTTTCGCTTCCACTGTATGCCTATAAGTTTTTTTTTACCAGTTCAAAACATCAAAATACTAGCTCGAGCTTTAGACATTCCCAAATTGTGTAGCAGCTCCGAGCTAAGCCTCCTGAAATGAAACTCATAACTTAAGCGATACCAACACTGAGCAACAAAAGTCGATGCCAGAATTGCTGAATTCAAAGTTGACTAAAATTCAGTCCGGAGCACGGGTATTTAGTCGAAGAGTTAATGAAAAGGCTTTGTGGTGACTCTTTCTTGATACAAACGTGAATATAAGAAAAATAATAAGCTGGGGAACGATATTTGTGTCTTGAATATCTTTAATATTAGCATGAAAGTTAGAAACGTTATGAAGCCTGCCGTTTGCGCTTCTTACGATTTTGCCAGTGTAAGCTACATTCTGCATCCGAAACGAAAGTAAACTTTGCCTTAGCGTTACTCAAACCGTTAACAATGGACTAATCTATTTTGTTTCAAGACAAGCGATTGACGAAAAGCAAGAATACTTTAAATGAGGAAACTTTTAATGATGCCTTTGGATCCCTTCTAATGATGCTTCTATAGTTTCTTTGGGTTGCAGTTAGCATCGTTTTTCAAAACTTAGTGTGAGTTGTGGAGTTGTGCAACTCATGTTAGGCCCCTTTAACGAAATCTCTGGTCACAGACCGTAATATTAAACGTATGATAATGACCAAACTACTGATAAATTTGAATGAAAGGTTCAGTGATGATCACTACTTCATCCACTGTAATGAATGATCTAATTCCGGTACGCTGATTATGACCATTTCCTGTACATGTAGGTGTTACTATATATGATGTTCCTAGCAGACTAACTACTGTCCCAGAATAAGCATGTTTTTCGCTGATGTCGACTGATTTCAGTTGATATTCTTAGTGAAATGTAATATGAATCCGGGAGTAAATAAGCAATTTTTATTATGAATATCTGCCAAACCTAATTGTTTATAAAATACAATAACCATATGGTTTCTGCTTCTATAAGTTTTATAGTGCTGGGCCAAGAGAATCTGATATTAATTTTAGTGTGGTCCCCATCAGGATTGGCTGGTTTAAACCAAATGGTTCAAACCAAATAAAAAATAACATGATTTTAACAAACTAAAAAACAAGGTTTGTTTGTTTGGTTTCTATTCGATTTGTTTGCTTTTTGTTTATAGATATTGCAAAATAAATAGTTTTACTTCTAGAAATTATTAAATTTCAGTTTCACAGCTAGAAGGAAGAGTTAATGTGTCTCTGTTTAGGAATTCGTTTGACTGTTAGGACAGTTAGAATCAACTGTTGCTTATGATCATTAAGAACCTTATAACCTATTGAATTTTGTGATATTTCATTTCAGAGATGCATTTCTAATTATATTCTGATATGCCTGCAGTTACTGAAAATTAGAAGTAGTAGTTAAAGTTTCTATTAGATAGCTAGTGAGCTCATGAGAAGGATATGTAGCCATATAGTCATTTCATTTTCTTCAGTTCGATATTCTATTTTTAATTCGCTAGTAGCTAGCCATTTCTATCGAGTTTTCTCTCTATTTTCAAGTGTTCAAGTGTTTTTCAAAGGATTTTATAGCTATTTCATTTTCTTCGGTTCATTACTCTGTTTTTAATTGGCTAGGAGCTGGCTAATTCTGTCAAGTTCTATTTGTAATATGAAGTGTTTACAAGTTTTCAAAGGATTTTATATTGCAATAATGATAAATCATAGCTTCTCTGCAGTTTGGATATTAAGTATAGCCATAGCAAATACAGGTACACTGCCAACTGCTTTTTCTTAACCCCTTTTCTTTAAGTCATTCTTCTACAATAGGCATTTGAAATGAAGCGACTAAGATATATAATTGATGATTAGCTAACTACATGTTTACAAAGCAGAACACCCTTTAAATGTTGCATAAAATTCCTAGAACTAGAAAAAAAATATTCGAAAAAAATAAACTAGATAAACATGTTTTTTATTTTAATAAAAAAACATGGCTTTTGGCTTAAACGAAAAAAAAAAACATGGTTTTTGCCCGCCCTGGGCCCCATAGTCTTTAAAAATTATCATCAGTACCGGTGGCCTTCCTGAAATTCAAGGATAATATCATGGGTACCTATACGTTCTTAACTCACCACATCTATTATAACCTAATCTAACACATACTCTTACGTCTATCACATACATTACCAGGACCGCTGAACCTCTCGGAACAATTCTAGGATGTTTCTCATCATAAAATATGTGGGTACTTCATTATGCTGCTGCTGCTGCGCGATTATAGTGACTAAAACTTGTGCTCTAGTTTTTTACGTAACGTAGTTGCTAGTTGTCTTGGTGAAAATGCTATATCTGTTGTATCCTTTACAATATCGAAATTTGTCCGCGTACCTATATTATACATTGATTTTTCAAGTGTTCCTACGAGTGAACTTCTTACTGATCATTATATATATTGTGTATACTATCGCCACATTCATACAGAAAAGTTTCTAGACATTGCGAGCCTAGCCTCATCTTGGAATAATGTAGAAAAATACTCTACACAAGTATTACGTATAGCATATGTATGTAATTTATAATAACAAACATATTTACTTTTATTAGTTTGTAATTATGATTATGTCGACGTAGAAAGCCGGAACTTCCCAGGTCAAGTCAGTATGCTGTATACACTGTATACTTTCGCGAGAGTTTACTTTAAAGTAAGTAGCAACCACTCTGCCACTCTGCAGTTCCGGCGTAGCGACGCTGCAGTCGGCATTCGGTGCATACGCGCTGTTTAGCTACATCCGTTAGCAAGCCACAGGCACCACTGCCGGAGACGTTCGACCAAGTTCGCATTAATTTTTTCGGTATTTAAAACGACTCCGGCGATTGAGAATCTCGCCGCCTGTAAAATAGGATTCGTGATATGTTTTTCTAGTGCTAAATGCGTGTAAGCTGCTGAAGTTAATCGTCACATTATTGAAGTTTTTGGACAAAACATTATGTCTGGTGGAATGGTACAGAGATGAGTTAGAGCTTATAATGATCGCTTCGCAAATGTTCATCATGATGAACATCAGGTGGCAGACTACTGTAAAGAGGGGGTTCAAAAATTGGTTGTACAATAAGTGCCCTAATATTGGCGGCAATTAAGTGCAAAAATCGATTGAGCAGCAAGCTGTCATGTAACAAATTATACTTGTGTCTTTTTATTTCAAAACATGAAAAGTTTATCTCTTAGCAATATATCTTGTAGACTATACTTTGTGACGGCAGTGAGTGAAAGGTAATGTCGGTCGATTCTTTAGAGAGTTGAAAAGACGTCTGGTTTTTGATAAAAGTTAAAAATTTATAATGGTGCCTAATTAAGAGCCCTGGAGCACTAATGACGAAAACTCGCAACCGAAAGCATTAGTTGTACGAGGAAGTTCACGAAAGTAAGCCGAGATTAGTTGCGCTTGCCTCCCAACAGTAATTCCTGTTAATGGCGAGTTTAGCAACTTGAAGGGAAGCGCTCTACACGAAGGGCAGCGTATTTGTTAGCTCCGACTTTTGGCTACGTTGATGTATTATTACCAGACACGTACGTTCTGTAGTCTCGGTTGCGTCATTAACGTTTTGCCAGGAATTGATTTCACACGCTTAGAGTGAAACAATTGGAAATTTTAAAGCGCGTGTAAAACTGCTACTAGTCGGGCGATGGTACCACCCAATGTTAACACCTCAACTGTGCCGTATATCTGCATCCCAAAGTCGCTCATTTTATCGTGTTTTACTGTTCAGGTGGAATCCAACGTTCCTGACGCACACGGCAAGACTGTGTCTTGTGTTCTACAGTTGGATTCTAACTATTTATATAGACTGGATTAATAGCCATCGCTTGCAAGTTTTGGCCATAAGCTGCTCTCAACTTTATCATCCTCCTAAACTTTATTTTCTATTCTCTCGGTGAATCTCAGTCCACAGTAATTAATATTCGTGTCGAAAGCTTGCTTGCTGCACGGCTGAATTTCCGAACCCTAAAATTTCATAAGGATTACATTCGTCACGTTATTTTGCATGGTGGTTCTGCAGAAGTCTCTGATGCTGACTCTTTTCCCGTTTTGTGGTCAGTCGTTGGATTCCGATTAGTGAACACCCTGTGATACGGACTGGGTAAAGTCGGACAGGCGCCGTAGTATTACAACTCTGACCACCGTACGTGGAATTTCTCATACGTTGAATGAATTGAAAGACGGTTGCGACAAATTTGCACGCAGCAGACCCACTGTTCTGTCAGTGCTACCTGATATTAATATAACAGCTATTTTTTTAAGATATTACTCTTGTCAAGCTTGCTTTTATTAATTTTTCTCGTATGATATATCTTTGCTTGATATAAGTTTTTTAGAAATACGAATTCCGCTATAATTAGGGCAACACAGTTTTGATATAATATTAAAAGGGTTTGTTTCGAAGTCAAGTCAACAGTTTTAGCTTAAGTGTGAAGCTAACCGTATCTGTTTTATATTTCAGTAAGTAAAAATGGTGGTTGAGAGAAACACAATCATTTCTCTTTATAAAGAGAGAAATTAAATTTCAGATTACAAAAAAGCTGCAGCTTCGTTATAAAACAGCTTGGAAAGTCGTAGAAAAAAAAATTCTACGGAGACTGGTAAACATGAAATCCATCAGAATAGGGAAGGAAACGGCTCCTACGAACTGAATGTTTCATCAACGCCACGCGAGAAAAATTAAGAAGAAATCCGCGGCGTTCTGCTATAAAAGCAGCTAGAGAAGTAGGAGCTAGTCCGAGTTATTGTGTAGACTCCTAAACGAAAATCTCGAGGTATGACCTTACAAAATGCAAAAAAGACATTTAACTATCAATAACTCTTAACCGTAGGAGATTGACTAGGGTAGACACATTCTTAACCTCTTAGGTATGTTATATTGCCCTATTGGCTTTTTCCTGATAGAAAGAAATTCGTCATTCTGCAAACTCTAAATCATCAGAATGATGGAGGTATTGGTAAAGATAGCTTAATAAAAGGCAGGAGAGTGGTACGACGCCAGAATCCACTGTCTGTGACTGCCTAGGCTGCAATCAATGCCACTGGGAGGCTTGCTCTGTTTTTTCTTCCTTCAAAAGTTAAAATGAACAGCCAGCGTTATATTTCAGACATATTGGAAGCTAAACTACTTCCCTAGGCACGAGATCACTTCGGTGGTGCAGGCTGGACCCTTCAACAAGACTCTGCTCAATCACATGGTTCCAAAATGACTCAACGCTGAATTCCGGCGCACCTTCTGCGTTTCTGAGCATAGAAGAATGGCCCTCGAGTTGCCTGGATTTGAACCCGCTTGACTTTTCTGTACGGTCCATCCTGGAACGGAATGTCTGTTGCACTCCACATGATTCGCTTGACACTTTGGAGTCTAAGCTGCGTGTAAATGGGCTTCGATTCTGCAAGAAGTCCTCCGCGTCTCCTGTGAAACTTCCAAAGTAGATTGATGTATGCCATAAAAAAAAGGAGAGGCCAAACTGCATAAGTGTTATTGATTATTGTTCGTGTTTCTCTGAGCTGCATACCCATTTAATAAATTTTCAATTTCACTCCTTTTTATTTGAGATACTGATTTAAACAATTGTTGCCTTATACTGGATACGGTGGACCCTATAGATTAAATAGCAGGCTGTAGACAGATCAACAGGATCATTTCGAAAGAGCAGCGGAGAATGTAAGAAAATGTTGAAACTTATCTTCCACTTGGGAAATTGTTAGAAATCTGATGTGTCGTGCACGCTAACATTGTACATTTTCTCCGAAATAACGAAGGTGATTTTATTCTTGGTAAGGGTTGCAGCACTTCTCCAGTTAAGCATCAATATAATGGCGTTCATGCTGAAAACCTATTGAAATAGCACGACCTTACATTATAATTGTAAATAATAAAATATCGTACTTGAAAGTTGAAGTGATTCTGATCTCATCCATTATTAAATGAAAATATTGCATCAGTAATTTATCTACCATCCTCTTCAATGGTGCATAATGATACTAATGGCACCATCACGTGTGCAACAATTAATATAACAAACCCTAATTATCATGCTGCGCTACGGAGCTACTGCTAACTCTAGAACATATTTTTTGTGCGAACTTAACTCTGTTGAAACTAAAAGAATAAGTTCGGCCGCCTCTAACTTCTACTATTCCTAAAAAAAATCTGTTGTTTACTTCTGTTGTTTACTGCTAGTGATGTCGAATTGGACCCACATAATCATCCCTGCAAAAGCTGCTACTATGTTAAGAGCCAAGAAAATTATCGCGTCAGTTCTCCATGAATTTTCACCAACTGTGAACGCTTTGTGCCTAGAATATATGGTGTGCAAGTGTATATAAAGCAGGCCCGTAGCGTAAGCAAAGGGGTCGGAAGAGGGGGGGGGGCTTGACTTTATCGGCCAAGGTGTGGCCATGTACGTTGGCGATGAGTGGTGGGGGGGGCATTCCCACTTCCACGACTATGGTATATTTTTAAAAATGCAGCGTGTAAAGTGATAGCTCTGGGATATATTTTCATAACATTAGCTCTAATTGCATGACGAGGCTATACATGGCTTCAATATTTATTACTTTCAAAACACTCGCCAATGTGGCAAGTTAGCTTTCATTTAATTCAAATGTCTCGTATAAAAATCTAATCTTGGAAATGGTATCTGATTATACTACAAATATTAATTTTTTTAGCTCATATCTCAAGGAGGTAGGTACGCCCCCACGCTATTTGGTGTTTTTCAATATAATACAAGCTCTACCTTGATTAGCCTCTTAGCAAACTAAGCACGTAATCAACTAAGAGAGTTCCGTCGAAATAAGTGAATTTCATTAGCTCTAAATACCTCTAAAGTTCAGTCATAGGCATTGGTCGGTTTTCTCACTCTGAATCGTATTTCAGGCTGCATCGAAACGACTGAGTCCTACTACGTAGAATTGAGTTTGAAGCCTTTTCGGATTAATCAGCTTGGGGTTAACAACTGAAACTCGTTCCAATGTAGCAAAGCCACCGCTCATGATTGAAGTTCTGAGCTATTCAAAGTTACTGATATCGGATTATTCCGACGAACTGTCTCAGCCGATGACGCCTTAACTCGAGATACTTCGTTATCTATTCTCTAGAAATTTCAGACTTACGTGAAAAATAACGAATTACCTTACATCGAATAGCCCATATCGCTGCCATTTGTCTTGTATTAACACGGGACGAGGCGCGTTAATATAGTCAAATATCATTCATTTGCAATTATTAAAGTAAAACCGGATTCAGAATGTACCAGCTATATCCAAAGTATAGGTATTTTACTAAGGAGTCAGCTACGCCGTTGTGTTATGTGCTTTACACACACACTATTTTTCTGAACGTCCATCACTCTAGTAGCTCAATCTTAAGTTCTCTTGCATATTTGCATGCAATCACATATTGATATATACACTAATAATAAACAAAGAATTTTCTTGAGCACATGTTTTTGTTTCCAACCAACAAAGAAAATCTTTCAGTTTTTCCAGGTCTCCGGCGGTCATAATTTAATTTTACTGCCAATGTCAGTCGCTCTTCGAACCATTCAGTCTGCCGGAAACGGAGCATTGTTTGGTTTACAGTAGATGCGTTTGATGCTCGTGGCATCATCTCATCTCTCATGCATAAGATCTTCACTAAAATAAATCAAAGATATCATGTCGGTGTCTCAGAACTGCACTGCAGTGCAGTCGAATTTTGCTTTCTCGAGATGAGGAGAGAAGCTTGTTTGTTCAGCAGTAATGTTGTGAGCGCCCTCATTTGCATCTGATTTACATCTGGAAGCCCGAACTTGCGTGCTAGCTAATGAAATAGGAGCATCTCTTCCCTCCACAAGCGACAGACATCAGTCCTTGTATCCTTACGTCATGGCAGAGAGATGCGTCTAATCTCCTTCCTCCGAAAGCGACAGACATCAGTGGAAAGGTGGAAAGGTGTATATAATCTGTTCTTTCCGAAAGCGCAGAATTTGCATCCCTACGTCATTGTGGAGATGTAGCCTAATTTCATCCCTCTGAAATGAATATACCATACACCAGTCTTTGTATCCCTACGATATACTGAGAGTTTCGTCTCACGTCTGTTCATAACCTGGGTCATCTTCCGGGAAAACACTACTTTATAGGATACTTTTTCAAGCTGATATTTTCGCAGCAGCCCAGCATGTAAAAGGAATCAACGACCAAAAAAAAAACACTCCCTTTCATCAATTTGTTTGCTGGTCCCATTTATTTTAATCAAAAATATTTGTAGGCAGCCATTGTATTTGAAATAAATGTATTAAGAAGATAGGAACATGTCTTGAGTTGCCATGCTGTGTTTATATCCATGTTGATACTTTGTCCCAATCATATATATATATATTAGCTAAACCCGTGGAAATTCCACTTTCTAAAATGTAGCGATCCTACGCTGAGCTATTATAACTTAGGTATTTCAGTATGATCTGTACCGCAACTTTTCTATTCTAACCTGCTCCGCCTAAGCTAACGGCCGTCACTAAACTTTGACGAACTCAGTCTATACGAAAGCCAACTGAACACGAGAGGAGAGTCGAAACACGAGAACGTTTCTCCTTACCATTCTGATGACGTGTTCGCCGGCGAAGCTTCGCCGTGTCTGGTATTGTGGGGTACAAAAACCATTTAAAATCTAAGCCACCACTGTAGTTATTCTTCTACATCGGGTGACTCTTGCTCAGTTTCGAATATACGACACATATTTAAAGTCGATATTTATGAACACGTTAAGCTGTTGTTACGCTCGCTGGAACGTATGTAATATGTTCCAAATATGCGAAAGCGGGCAGTGGGTGTAACGCAGTCCACTATCTTAGGGCATTGGAAAAAAGCCCCGGGAGGAAAAAAGCCCAGAAAGTCAGGTAGGAAAAACACCCCCGGAAAAAAACGGTAGGAAAAAAGCCCCGCCTATCTCCTAATGTACATTTATTACCCATACTTAGTTATTTTGAAGCCAGTTATATTAACATAAGTTAAATTATGTTGTACTGCATTTGCTTTCCCTAATTTAACCTAGTCTAGCTTTTTCTAACGCAGCCTAATCTAACCACATTTAACCATACACAACCTACTCTGACATAATATTACTAGCTTCTTCTAACCGGACTTACGAGTTCGTAACTTTTTTGACCTAACCTAACTTAACCTCAGCTAACTATACCTTAACGTTTTTTTTAACAGGGATTAATTAAAAAAAAAGCAGGCCTCGCCCACCTAACATTTCCTAATGGTTGGAATCCTTGTGTATTCAACTATCTTTTCGAATGTAAGCAATTTTTACAAGATACGCAGAGAGAGCAAAGAGTGTAACAAAAAGACTCAAAGGGACTAAGATAAACCTTAGCCGTGACCGCACTGTGTGCCCAAGTTACGTCACACCGACGAGTCGAAGTACATATTTGAGGGACTGGACCTCAGGTTTTCATAGGTTGGGTTCATAATTTTAACCAAAATTGTATTCAGTGTTATATTCTTGACGCGAGAGAAACCATGTGAATATTTATTGCTCAAACTATCTGTACTTGAGGACAATCGTCTTACTGTGTTTTGTGCATGGCAGCATAGGTGCATTTCAAGTAGCTGGCCAGTGAGGAGCGAGAGATTTAATGAATTAAGTCCAACAAATACGGTGATATGTTTACAATGTTTTTTGAAGAGCACTGTAACTAAACAAGACGTTTAAATGAGGCTTCACTTCAAAGAAGATGAATCAGGAGACCATACCGGCCTAGATTTTACCTCCAGTGCTATGAAAGTTTCCACCTGCTTTCACTGCATGTTTTATTGGTATCATTGTTTCTTGTTCAATTAGTAATATATTCTATTTTTAATTTATTTGCTCAAGGGTTGAATTCGTAACTGATGACGATTTTTCAGGCGAAATTGATTGAAATATTCATAGGCTGCTCAGCGTTCGCCGATATTGACGTGATTAATACGTCACTTTTTTATGCTAGTTTCCCGTGAGTTCTACCGTTACACTGTTTGCTTCTTGGATAGAGATAACCCGAGATACCCGATTTCTGGACTTGAAACAAGTTAAAAATGTAAACATTGGGCTATAGCGTAACCCGACTTCGCAGTCATCGCTAAACCAAACTAACATCACCTAACTTAACCCCACGCTGATCTCACCTAACCAGATCTCACCTAACCAGATCTCACTTTACCTGATCCTACCTAACCTTAACTAGCCCAATTTCATCTTAACTAACCTAAGCTCACCTAACCTAGGATCACCTAACCTAAGTTCACTTAGCTGAATCTAACTTAACCTCACATTACATATTTCAGGAGTTTTGGCAACCAACGTTCACGCATGCAAATCCTGGGTCAAATTTAGCTGGACACAATATAGTTTAGTTTACTTAAATATGCTGTATTCACATAAATGAATAGAGCTCTCAAATATACTGTAACGTCAGGAGAAAGCGCGCCTTTTTTTTTCCTACTGGGGCTTTTTTCCACCGGGACTTTTTTCCTATCGGGGCTTTTTCTACCGGGGCTTTTTTTCCTACCGGGGTTAATTGTTTCCTCCCGGGGCTTTTTTCCGGTTACCATTATCTTAACACACCTCGTGTAACGTATCTTCGTACTCTGATTTCACCTGTTAGTCTTGCAAATCTCCTGCTACCAAAGGCTTCGCACTTTTATCTTTGCAAAAACATGAAGATACGACAAAAATAAAATTATACAGTCTTTCTCTTGGGAAGTGTTCTCTTCGACTATATTTACACATCTTTTCAAAGCCTTATTTCTCATAATTCACAGATAATTCATCGAAATATCTTATATTTCTAATACCATTGGTAGACCCATTGATATTCTGCAAGCCCATTATTTTTCTCTTACTCCACGCTATTGCTCTATTGCTATGCAATAGTATTGTTACGAGATGTAAAAGAAGGCAATGAGAAAGAAAAATATATAGATAAAATAACTAATTATTTGTGATAATAATAAATGAATGCATAAATATTTTTCCTAACCCTAGATGAATAATTTATTACGAATGAACCAGCTGATCATTCTCGGAAAATAGTTCATGACAGAATTGTGACTATGAAAACAATATATTGCTTTTAATCATTCAATTATTATTCTCCTAATTAATTATATATATATACCCACTTTATTTATATACCCCGTAACAGTCAATTTAAAGAATTTCATTGATTTTATAGATGGTAAATTACAGAAATATTAACGCTGCTTCTGCAGATGCATTCGCTTTTTATAACTGGTGCAGGATCCCAGCGCGTAGCTTGAATTTTGCGGTTCCTAACGGGGAATTGAAAATGTACACAGTTTATTTTATTGATTTGGTTGTATGATCTGCCTTTCTGAAAAATTTTTTGCTTGTAAATTAGAGGTCTATACATGGCTATTCTTCCTCTGTCTGTCTCTTCCTTCTTCCTTTACAGCGTAACAGCCAAACGAGCCGAGATTGGATTTCATACAGCAGATGGATCAGCAATCTAAGGAAAACATATAATGCATTTAATCATTCAATTATTATTCTCATAATTAATTATATATATGCCCACTTTATTTATATACCCCGAAACATATAAAGCAGACTAGGAATTCTTCCAGTAACCGATTACTACTACAACCCTTTCTTATGAGGTCATTTTAACTTTGGATAACTCGCTGTCACCTTGAAAAATGCTTTAGAATGAATCAGTAAGACTGTTCGCTATTTTTTACCCTATCCTGGCTACGAATTTTGCCATTTTTTGATTGTTATGCGACACCAGTGAAGTCAATATAACATGACGTGAACATCAGTATGTATGATAGGTATAAAACGGGTTTTACATCATCAACTCCAAACTGACTTGAAACTATTTTCAAGAAGCGAAAAATGCACAGCTAGAGATGCTGTTGCTTCCAGCCAAAAGAAGAGCTTCTTGCAAGTAAAATATTCCCCGTTCCAATACTGAAAGCGAAACTACAGCCAGGTGGATGGACGTACGTATGTACGAAACCACAAGCAGAACAATATTATAAACTAGCAGGACCCTGAGAAATTCAGCTGCTAAGTGATGTTGACATTTTCAAGAATGTAATAACCTAAGCTGCTAAAGCTAACCTTACATACCGCGTCTAGACTAAGAACCCGTCACTTGACCCTCACGAACTCCGTCTAACGTAATGTAACCCGTCTACCTTAACACACCCGTCTAACTTTTCTTATTACTCTGATTTCCCCCGTGGATCTCGCACATATTCTGCCGGCAAAGAATTTGCACTTGCATTTGATAAAGACATAGAGCTACGGCAAAAACAATAATGGCAGTCTCACTCTTCGACGGCACTTCGAGCATTGTTCTTCATCCATATTTGCATGCTTTACTACTTAAGCAGAGTATTTGTCCGTCAAAAGCGACGGTGAGTACTTTATGATACCCCTCTTTCGTTGATCATACTTTCGTTACTTATCTTTCTGAAGGATACGCTAGCCATAGCAAATTATCATAAGAGACGATTGCTCTGTTTCAGTTTATCTGAGAAGCAAGCTCCTTCCTTCCTTCCCTTAGAAGACATGCAAAAAAGTGGGATTAGAATAGCGAGCAGTGTTGCATCGCAGAACTTAAATTCCCCCGCGTATCATGGCGTCATACGCCATGATACAACTTCAGTACATTGAATTTACCATGCTGAGGTGAAAACTGCTTCGTCAGAGGAAGAAAGCGAGGAAAATATAATTGCTACGTCTGCTGCGCCGTGAAAAATCGCTCTCCCTGTGCAATCTTTGATCATTAACGCAACTTATACATTGTGAACTGAAAGTAAATAGCTATCGTTTTGATGCAGAGAGAAAGCAATAAAAAAATCACATTCCATTAGAGCGCTTAGAGATGATATAAATATGTTCATTGTTTCGATCTCAATGTTGGCGGAGCAAGAAACGTATTCAATTTATAATAAGGATTTCCACTTTGGCCATCTTCTGTAACCTGGCCTCATTTTTGCCTGTTGGTGTCCACCAGAACGGAAGACGGTCTCCAAAATTTCCAACTTAGCCTAGTTTTCGTCTATCTACTTTTTAAAAGCGTAACATGAAATGTACAAATGTGTAAACATATTAGTATATGCAAACACACGATGCTGTTACTTATAAGGGTGTCGATTTCCTATGGTTTATTGACAATTCCCTTCAGGAGATTGTATATACAGTGGAACCCCGTTTTCCCGGACGTCTCTTTCTCCCTGAGTCTTGACTATTCTGGACTGTTGAGTAAATTGAAACATAGCCGGAATACCCGAAAACTTTGGTATTTCCGGGAAAACTTTGAAATTTGCTTAACAGTCCAGAAAAGTCAAGATTCAGGGAAGAGACGTCCGGGAAAACGGGGTTCCACTATTTCGAAACGGGCTATTAGATGGCAAGAATATTGATATACGGCCTGTTAAGAGGTCTTCTGGTTCGATAGAGGTACCAAAATCCTGGCCACCTAACGACCTACAGTATTAGCTTCAAAAAGTGAAAAAAGTATTATAAACACCACAGATTTATGCAAATTTGGTCTCATTTTGAAGGAAAATTAGTCTACGTTCCAACGCATGCCAACTTCTTGATAGTAAAACGGGAAAAATTTTTTGTGCTGCCACCATCCACTCTAGTACCAGCCCCCTTACAATGAGCTCTTACCCCGCCAACCTTGTAGGTTAGGTAGGAAAGGACTCAAAAAATAATGAATGGATCTTCATGAAATTTATAGGGGTTATTAGTAATGTTAAAAGACATAAATGATTAAATTTTGGTGCAGATCGGTTTGTTCGTTTGTATGGTTGACTCATGTTTGTCACAACGTTTGTTAGCAGTATAACTCAAAAAGTTATGAACGGATCTTCAAGAAAATTTCACAAGCTGTTATTACTATCAAAAGGCACAAATGATTAGATTTTGGAGTTTATACAAAGAAAAGCATGGTTTCCGAGCCAATTTGAATTCTTTGCTACCGTTGCCTCGCTTGGCGGAGGTATGCGCTCTCAGAGTGCTCTAGTTGTAAATGTTAATGATTTTCTGCACTTAGTCTGTTTTGCATCTTTCTAGACAAAGTAATCTGTAGGGAACTGGCAAATATGAAATATGAGCTAAACATTAACATTTATTAGCCAGTCATTACTGTCCCCATTTAAGATAGCCTAGTAATATTTTACATCATAATTTGTTAGAAATATTTAATTATCAATTAATTGTTGGATAAATGAGCTCCTTCGAAACAGCTGAACTGTTGCACTGCAACAGAACAATTAAAAAGCATTAATTTAATCTTTGGAAACATTCTCTTTCATAAAACGCAAAAAAGCTCAATAAAACACAAAAAAGAAAAAAAAAACAATAAAACCCAAAAAACCCACTACTCAGTGGGATTTTTTAAAACCCTTGGTTTTTCCAACCCTGCTTGAAATGCGCGTTCAGTCTTCAAAGTCACAATGAGAAAATCGCAACGGCTCTGGCTACAAACTGTCTTAGTATCAGAGGTGGGCGTTGCGCCGCTACATTTTTAAGCTTGTACCGCTTGCGCCGTTACATTTTTAAGCTTGTACCGGTTGCGCCGCTACATTTTTAAGCTTGTACCGGTTGCGACGCTACATTTTTAAGCTTGTACCGGTTGCGACGCTACATTTTTAAGCTTGTACCGGTAACGCCGCTACATTTTTAAGCTTGTAGCGGTAGCGCCGCTACATTTTTAAGCTTGTACCGGTAACGCCGCTACATTTTTAAGCTTGTAGCGGTAGCGCCGCTACATTTTTAAGCTTGTACCGGTTGCGCCGCTACATTTTTAAGCTAGTACCGGTTACGCCGCTACATTTTTAAGCTTGTAGCGGTAGCGCCGCTACATTTTTAAGCTTGTACCGGTTGCGCCGCTACATTTTTAAGCTTGTACCGGTTGCGCCGCTACATTTTTAAGCTTGTAGCGGTAGCACCGCTACATTTTTATTCTAGCACTAGCATATGTAGCGCCGCTACTTTTTAGCGCTACTTTACTATCGTTATTTACTATTATACAAACAAAATTACAAAATGTCAAAATATCACTTTATGTATTTTTACAGGTTTTGATCAGGTGAAAGTGTGAAAATAGAGCTAGTATTTACCCTTCCGTCCAGAGGGTCGGTGCACATTAGGTGTGTTTATCACCCGCAAACATAGTAAGAGAAGTGATAATGTTTTCGTTCAAGATCTAAATATATATGTTTGTCTGTCCACCCAATAAAGGATCGAAGGAGTTGAGCAATGTTCAAAATTTTTGTAGGGCGTTTGGTGGGTTGACCCATGAGCGACCCATGCCAAAAAAACTAGACCTAACTGGCCGTAAAAAAATTACGGCGTTGAATTTTCCTCCACCGCGGGAGATCGTCTCGCGCCATGAGGCCTCCCATTTTTCCTATGTTATTATTAAGAGCGCAGGTGAGCCGAGCGCCAGTCTTGTGTTCCTATATTATTATTGACGATCTATTCTCTGGGAAGGAATGGGTCTGTGCCCTAGCCTCGTTCATCAAAAATGACTTCGTTGAAGTTGCCCCTACCGCAGGTGATGGTCTTACGCCACCGAGGCGTTCTACTTCTTCATGGATTGACGCCTCCTGAATCCAAGAATTGCAACAGTTTTTTTATTATTGTGGACCCGCCGGGTATTTTCTCCCATAGGAAAGCAGTGGTAACTTTGGAGTTAAATATCTCGAAAACTGAGCGTTTGCGAGCGGAAAGTCATTCGAGTGAAATTTCTTAAAATTTGTCCTTTTATATGTGTATATGGCATCAGGATTTTAAGAATTTTCGACCGAATTTATTTTCTTCAGTATTAGATAGGGAACTAGGGCACTCTGAGAGCGCAAACCTCCGCCAAGTAAGGCAACGGTAACGAAAAATTCGATTGGCCCTGAAACATTGATATTCTTTGTATCAGCACCAAAATTTAATCATTATGCCATTTAATAGTGTTAAGAGTTTCTGCAATTATATTGAAGATCTCTTCATAGCTTTTTGAGTTATCCTACTTACAAACAATATGCCAGACATAAGTCAAACATACCAGCGAACCAACCGATCTGCTCCAAAATTTAATCATTTGTATCTTTAAGATTACCAGCAATTACTGTAAGCTTTATAAAGATCCATTCAAAACTTTTTGAGTTATTGCGCTATCAAGCGTAAACTCAAACACAGCGACAAACACACGAATGAACTAACAGATCATTCCTAAAATCTGGTCATTTACGTTTCGTGAAATAACTCTTGTAAATTTCATAAAAATCCGTTCCTAACATATTGAGTGATGGCATTGAGAAAAATGAGGCAGGCAAACAAACAAACGGTTGGACGGATTTTCACCAAAAGTCAATCGTCTGTTCTTCCTAAAATACCTATCAATCCCTGTAAATTTCGTCAAAATCCGTCCAAAACGTTTTGAGTTATCTTGGTGACCGACAGACAGAATAACCGACAGACAAACTCGACGAAAACACAACCACCTTGCAAGAGATAACAATAGAACTTCAAAGACAAATATCTCGTAAAGTGAGCGTTTCCCCAAAGGGCGGATGTGATTTTTGATTTCAGGACGTGCCAATCTATGGGGAAACACATTTCATATGTATCAACTTGACTTGGCGAAAGGAGAAACAATTATTTACTCATGATGATAAATAATAATTGAAATGTTTTAAGACGTATGTATAAAAATAATGATAAAAAGACTTAATACTCAAGTGACGTCAAGTCATACCGACTCATAACTTCTAAAAAGTCATAGGTCTTCTAATAAGGAATTTTACGCATTTGTTGCGAGAATGGACGCGTTTGGAACGAGTATCCTACGTATTCCGTTTGGTGATGCGTTACTGGCTGGTCGACTACCACATGAGTAGCGCCGGGTAGCTGCACTGAAAGGAGTGAAGTACCGCTCAGTATCACTTGCAGAGCCATGTGATATGGCTGGCGTCGTTAGGTAACGTTTCTCACGTTTCTGCTCGCTGTAATGGGTACTATGGGTAGAGGGGAGCTTCTCTTGGTTTAGGTCGTCCCCTTGTTTTTGCGGTTGGGCACGTCCGTGCGAGTTTCACTCCAGAACTCCTTTTGAAATGGTTGCATGGCCACAGTCTTTGACGTGCTGGGGCCATTGACCTGTATTTACAGCCCGCAAATAAATTTCAATCGGGTGGAGGCCATTTTTTAGGGACTTCATAGTCCCATTAAATAAAATAATAAAAAATTCTGCTCGCTTTAAATTGCCATTTACTGCAGGCAATGGATGAATTTATTACAAAAAGACCCGCAAGTGAAGCAACTCTAATAGGAGTTGAAACTAATACAGTTGAAAATGCTGAAATATAAGCTCAAAGTGAACCAGGCACTCAACGTGTTAAACAGTGCGATCCGTGGCCGTTTATATCCAAATATTATGAGTTCTTGAAGCTCAAAGAAAAGAACGTATTCTTCTCGCTTCATTTATTTTCAGAATTCCTACTTCTTTCCTTCTACGCATACCAACATAAGATTCTTCTTCTTGTTCTAAATCTCTGTTTGTCTCATATCTTGCCTCTCGGGAAAGCACACATACTGATGAAAATAAGGTAACTTTCCAGGACAACAATGTTATTATTGGAATTTTACCACATATTTAAAAAAGTAGCCGTAATAGTAGCGCCGCTACATTGTGCTGTAGCGGTGGCGCCGCTACTTTTTAAATTTAGTAGCGGTAGCGCCGCTACATTTTTAAGCTTGTAGCGGTACCGGTAGCGCCGCTTCATTGTGCTGTAACGGTGGCGCCGCTACTTTCCAAATTTTGTACCGGTAGCGCCGCTACATTTTTAAGCTTGTAGCGGTACCGGTAGCGCCGCTACATTTTAATTGTAGCGAGTCCACCTCTGCCTAATATGTAAAGCCGATGGAAGCGCATACTATTACCAAACAGGAGCCCATGAATGAGTTACGATGCAGTATAGCGAGTGCTGATACTTTTAACCGCTGTCTGTATCTGATTTAGCCATATTGATAAGCTTTGTTCCAAACAAATGTACCATGTCTTTCTGTGTATTAATTGCAGTTGATTGATTCCTTATTTTATAGAAGAATGTCTATACTTTCATTACTCCATATTTGCTGAATTTTCTATCATTTTTTCCTTCTATGCATTTTCAAACAAATATTTTTTCATCAATTAATCTCTTTTTATTTTTCTCAGAATTTAAGATTTCTCGGCGTTCGCATATTTGTTTCCTCTTATTCTATAGAAGTTCTCGCTATTTTCCAGGAAACTGCATTCCCAGAACTGCGTGTATGTTGGTGCAAATTGTAATGCATCCATAATGCAGAAGACAGTACTAAAAGCAAAGCTTGAGATTCACAATATTACATTTTGCCGAGTGTAAACAGCTTTTTTTTTCGTAATATCACTGGTGTCGAATTTCGTGAAAAAGGAAAAGTATCTCTGGCGAATTTTACAGCTGCTTTAAAATTCTGCGCAGCTGATGCACTCAGAATTTTTGTTGACACTTTGTCGGCGACTTTGCTTGGTCGGAAACCGCATTTGGAGATTGGTTTAGACTCTCCTGAAAACAATTTTGATATTGAGGATAAAAACGCTCCGGCGCTCGGAGAAAGTTTAATGACGACGAATCGGAAACATTATTTTATGAAAACTCGTGTCAGACGTTCAAACCGAACGTTCAAAACCGACCATGGGAGATCGCTGTTGACTGCAATTGATGCGTTTGAGCCGAAGATTGAAAAACAATAGGGCAGTTAGACGACCAGAGACATGACATAATCAATTTGCAATATGACGACGCTATGCCATTCGTTGCAGTGTTGCAAAACGAATGAAAGCTTTCAATCGGAAATGCTTCATGGTAGAATCTTGCTTCACCCGTTGTATTCACCAGACATTAACCCATCCGATCGCCACTTCTGCTCGATGGCATATGGCCTGGCTGCGCAGCAGTTTCATTCTTGAGGAGAAAGAGAGCCTCAAAAAAGTTGTTTTCCGACGTGTGATTCAAATGCTGCTAGAAACAGGGGAGAAAGTAGTGGCCACCGATGGGCAATACTTTCAATGGTATGTTATTTCTTACTAATTTCTTTACGCGAAACAGTGTTTTTCACAAAAATCAAGAACTATTTACGATCTAATGCATTCCTGCTGTCATGTTCCTTCAAGTAAATGTCCAGAAAAAATGAATAAATGGTGCTTCATACCCTAGAGGAATAATTTATTGCTTTCAAAACGCCAAACAAGTTATGGTTGACGTTAAATAAAGCAGTTCTTATTTTACTTGCCGTCGGCCACTCATACAGATAGGATTTCACTATCCATTTTCTACGGTACCATTTGTACAGTGTGTATTTGCATCCCCAAACTGCAATGCGATATTTTCCGGGTCAATGCTCTTAAGTTAAGTTAATCCTCTTCGAACCTCAAGTGGTCCATAGGGCAGCCATCTCTCTCCATCGTTCGTCTCCAGGTATCCCTGGGTCTTCCAACTCTCCTCGTTCCCTCCCTGTTCCACATCAGCGTCTGCTGCGGCAGCCTATTTTCTTCCATTCTCAATACATGGCCATAATATCTCCATCGGTGACACCTGATCT
>LQNS02278159.1:14670855-14687695 GCA_001587735.2 Parhyale hawaiensis
CGGCCTATATTTTCTGCCTATCACTTTCAATGGAGCTTGAGAGGAGCACCAGAGCCTCCAACCTGGGCTAATTTCCGCCTATCTATTTCGTTAAGAGCGTGACACCAAACATATAAATATGTATATATATATTTATATATATATTTATAAACACACGAAGGTTATTCTTAGTATTAGATGTTAGTTACGGAAGTATAAACAATGACATCGGGTCATAACAAATGCGTCGCTGTCATTTTTGACAGCGCGAGCATTCCAGTATTCAATAAACTGGAAGCCATTACTGTTATAACATAAACATTGAATTAAAGATACAAAAGTATCTCTTGTCAGCAAAACAGAATTGAAATATGCATTCCATTTATTGTCAGCTATCAAATACGAAATATTTCATTTAAATTTGAGAAGAAATCGCTTTGAACTTCTGAAAATGACTTTTAATAATTGCCACAGTGCATCAAAAAAGCGTCATATTGCGTCGTCTTTGATGTTTCTGCTTCTAATCACTGATGCGCAAAATGCTCGTTAACGTAATAAAAATCAGTTGTTGTCCCAGTTTGACTTATACAATCCTATCATATTGAGTAAGTGAATGATGTTGATCATCAGTACAAATTATCAGATCATCTAGGAGTATGTCATGAAGTACTACTCACAGCATTTAACGTATATTTTTATGTTCGGTTAACATGAATTCGTAAATAGCATATCAGATACACTATAGAAAGCTCATAAATGCTGCATCAACATCTTTTTTTTTATTACGTAAAATAGCTGATTCGAAATTTGATTAACGAATCTCTACCGGGTGGGTGTGATGTTAGGTACCTATTTTTTCGTCAGCCAAAAATAATATCGAACGTGAGCTACTTTAAGATCAGTCTTTTATGAAATGGTCCGGAAACGTTCCAAGGAGCGGCAAAGTGTTTGAAGCTTGTCGTTTATTAATCCGACATGACCGGGGCGAACGAATTTTTTGGCTATTATTTGTAAGGCTCTAATTTCGCAGACAGAGCTACAAGGAGAAGTTCAGTGTACGTGTTGTGGCGTAGCGTGTTCGAAACTTACACTCTCAATCGTAAACTAAAGGTACATACTCGTATTTTATAGCTTGGAGTTTCTCTTAGTATACAGTATACATAAAGTTATGCTTACATATATTGACTTAATATAAACTTTAATTTCGTGGGTTGTCTGAAAATCATGTCAATCCCCGTTGAGGTTTAAAGTTTTGCTCCAGCTGTGGATTTTTTCACTGCTTTTCTTTCATCTCCAATATGCTATTGTCATTTTTGTGTACCTTGTTTTCTTGGACTTGAAAGTATATGTTTTGTTCTGTCCTCTCTTCAGATCGCGGTGATTGCTGCATGCGGGTAGTAAAGTTGAAGTAGAGATTACATCGAAAATTTAAAAGGTGATTTTACCGATTTGGTATAAAGTCACAGGAAGCCTCGACGTTTAATTACGGTATTCTCTCGCATTTGTCGCCGAAGTTTGGTACATACACTTTTGTAATGTTCAATTTCCAGTGTTCTTCTGAGGAGCAAAACAACTTGAAGAGATTACTACTGAGTTGCGATGCATCAACTCCTCCGGGGAACTGGAGCTCAGTCATCTAAAATCAAATTACTTCTGCCTCTGAAGAGCAAATGGAACTTTGCGGATCTTGCAAAAACTGCTCTCTGATGCTCCCTTGTTTTTGATTTCAGTTTAATTATTTTCGAAGGGGGTTGAGAGAACAAAGAAGCTCACAGTTACGCTCCCAAGGTCAAGTTGATGCGTGTAATAGATGAAGGTGTTATTCTGCTTGAATATTTTTATTTTATAATTTTCAAGGCGGCCTGCACAGAGACCTCGTGGTAAATCACTCTCTCCTACCCTTTTTTCTGATTTGTGTCCGCCTTCTTCTACTTCCCATTGTCACTAAAACTTTTATGACAGGTTAGTTAATTGGTTTTGATTACTTCTGTTCAGTTTTACTCCAGATTTTATCCCTGAGCAAAGGATGCACTCCCTCACAAAACCTCATACGAGAGCAAACGAGCGAAGGAGATGCTAATCAGTTTATGTGCTGCGTTCACGACTTGGCCGTAAAAATATCAACTATTTCTCATGTTAAAGACCACAGGTTTACTTAGCGTTCGTCATTACGAGAAAACTGCTTTGCTCTCGGCTTGGTGACATAGGACTCATATCTATTAAATAGTATATTTCCTTTGTTTGAAAAGGTACTGTAACCTGTCGCTGTATTGAATATATACTTACTGTATTCATAAGAAAATGAAACTTGACTGTCAAGTACGAACAGATTCTGTAATGTGCGTGTTATTTGCTAAGTCGGTTATGGTGTAGCGCTTAGTTATTGGACTTGGCTTCAATATTCCACATAGCTGATGGACATTGTTCAGAAGGGACCCTGTGTACGGATGTTTCTTTCTTCTCTTTTTTTTTTAGTTTCTGTACCTGGTGTGGTTTGGCTTAGCAAACAGACGTGACGTGTGGAGTTGAAGATGCTCTGGGCGTCATTTCCTGCCAGCAGCAGCGTGCTGGCCACTTAAAACCACTAGAACTCATCTGAGCTCGTATTAAACACGAGACCTTCTTACAGAAGGGCGACATAAAAATTACTAGGAAATCTGCTCGATGTGACTGAGTATTGCTGCGCATTAATAGTCTTACTTTCCGCTCAGAATCGTATTGTAATGTGCAATTAACCGCTCACGTACGTTCAATGAAACCTCAATTACGTCTTTTCCAGTCACGGTAAACAGGTTTCAGATTACGGTAAACCTATTTCATGTCAAGGTAGTAATAGTTTGCATCACGGTGAACATGTTGCACCTTACGGTAAACATATTTCGAGTCACCTTAAACACATTTCAAGTTACGGTAAATATGTTTCAGATCACGGTAAATATATTTTGAGTTCCAATTAACATACTTTGGGTCAAGGCAAACATATTTCGGGTTATGCGAAGCGTATTTTGAGTCGCGAAAAGCATGTTTTGAGTCACGGTATCTAAAGTTACCGACAAAATTATTCATATACCCTCTACTTTTCAATATTATCTTCAATAACTTGAATACTATTATTTGTACGGGCCTGAGTGTTGCACACGGTAAAAACAACGTAACAGGGACTATCATACGCAATTTTCAGATCCATTATGCATGTTGTAATTGCTTAACGAGTAACTTTTTAAAAATTCATGTGATCAAAATTATTCATACCCTTGGAATACTTGAATTGAATTGAGAGGAATGAACCATAATACTCGTTTTATTTGCATAATCAAAGGTAACGCACTGTAATATAACTAGCGGGACCCTTGGAAATTCCACGGTTATCTAGGGGATCTCCTTTCGAAGTGCAATGCACCTAGTAAAAGCTATTATACACATCTTAGTTTAAACCTAATGTCCGTTGTTTGACCTATGATTTCTGAGGAGCCTCATCCACCTCGAAGTCAGGTGGCCACCTACGATTTTCGTCAGTGCTATCAACATAGAGCTATATCAATTAATTCTATTACCATGCCGCAGTCACGGCTTGATTGTTATTAAGCTGCCCCTAAAGACTCTAGGAAGTTTCAAACTGCTACAATTTTCAGACTATTGCAAACGCTCGTAGTAAACTTAGTCTTCGATAGGCCCTCTGGACGTCTCTCCCTTGCACCCACTGTACTTCCTTGCGCTTTCATATTTCTAATGATGGCGATTTATTCTGTTAACGTTTTTCTTTCCGGACTCTCCGCTGATGCTGTGTGGGAACACCCTTGTGCATTGGACCGCGTTCTTATCAATAATTATCGATGTACTGTATGTCCCTTGTTCTTTCCTCTGTGACAACGTTTTTGTGCAGAAACGGATGCTTTAAGTACTAACTATATCTAAAGGCATAACCATGCTGATTCTACATGAAATATTCATTATATCAAACCTGAAGATAAATAGAATGAATAATGAGTTTCTGTATGTCTTTAAATAATGAATAACTTTTTGTTGTACTATCTTCTAAATTTTAATGTATTGCACAGTTTTCTGTCGAGGCATATACGCAAATAAAGGTTATGATATCAAATTATGACGCTAACATAGGCCTCGGCGTCAAACCTAAGATTACTGTAATCATGGCTAGGTTAATCGAGATTTTTATATCTCCCGTGTATTAACTACCACACCAAAATGCCGTAGATACTTACCTATGTGTACCTTCAGCCCGTGTCGATTAACCTTAATATGCTAAACCACAATTAACTTTCTTAGAGCAATAAAAATGTTAGAAACCCTGTATGAATGTTGATGATTTGACAAAATTTACATTTTTATGTTTTTGCTGTCCGCACTAAGAGTAAATTTTGTGTAGGGATACCACTATTTAAAACGTAACTGAAGGGTTCTTATGGGTGATTAAAGATAATTAAAGATCAAAAACCAAAGCAAAAGTGCGGTGTAACGTCAACTGTCGTTCTCAAATGATTAATAGCTTAATTTTCCAGCAGATTAACATCTTGATGTTGACAACACCATCCGTAAACATCGTCACTAGTAAAACTTCAGCCGGCGGCACTACGCCAGACGACGCCCTTTAAAAGTTAGTTCGTATCGCGCCCAGTCTTATTTCAGTCCTATGTTGATGCACGCGTAGCATGGAGCCCTGTCTACGACTCTCTAATCCACTTAAGCCCCTCGGAAACTGAGGCGTCTGATCAAAGCCCCTCGCTCCCAATAACCGAATATTTTAGATAATTTTTCAGGTACAAGTGATATCACTTGCGCTCCTGTAGTTCTCTTTGAAATTGAATTTTGCCTGGACAGCCGAGTTCACGCTTGCCTAATTCGATATACGGAGCCCCGTGTGATATGCACATGACGGCGACTGCCTGCCAGCCGCTGCAGGCACAACACGGCCAAAGTGAATTAACTGGGCGGCGATGCCGAGGACGCGGCTACACCTATCAAGATATGGCGTCGCCTGTTGTGTCGCGTGTGCTGCAGTGCGCTATTGTTTATGTTGACGATTACAAACAAGTCCCAAAATTCTGTCTTAATAAATTTTCGTGATAAATTATATTTTATAAAAAATGTGAACTATTATTTAAAAGTCTCAAAGTTCTGTTTGCGTATATTTTTCATGAGAAACGACATTGTATAATATGTGGATGATCGTGAAGAAATCCCAGAGTTCTGTTTGTATATATTTTTCCATGAGACCGACATTATATAATATTAATAATACTGAAATATCTTGATTAAGAATACAATAGTTTCACCAGTATGCCTATAAGTACATAATAAACAGTATCGTTACACTGGGTATCTGGTCCAGGCGCACATTACAGGAGGCTACAAGACGGCAGTTTCATTTTAGATGCTCTATTTTTCGTCATAAATCTCGGAGGATCCCAAATTATTATATTTGACGATGTAAATAGTCGTTCTATTAACGATGGCATCCCTGAATTCTTAATTGAAAGACTTAGAACAACTTATGCCAAGAAATTTTATGATAATTTTTCAGTAACGATGCATGGTGCATTGAAGGTTCGCGGAACTAAGTACTCGATTTTTTTATTGTGGTATGATGTGTTTTAAGCTACATTTATGTAGTATGTANGTACGGACTGCGTTTATACAGGTAATAATGAATTGTAAAGCTGCTCGCCTTGATACACTCATACAAGCGCTGGGATGTTTTGTAACTACCACAATCGCTCTTTGTTCCATTATTTGTTTGTCCAATATTTAATATGTGCTTTGACCTGATGTTTCATCTCGTTTACTGATATATTCTTTCCACCTGTTGTGGTTCTAATGGAATGGCTTCATAAACGTTCTTTGTCGGTCTGCAAGTTCATCCCTTTCCTTCAGGCAAACTGTTGTTTGTACCTGCAGTCTTTAGACTAATAACCAGCCTGCTTCTGATTCCTAAATTGTTTTGGTCTCAATAACAATGCACGCGTCGCGTCAGTGGACCTCCTACATGTCCTGTAAGTCAATTATGCAGCTACCCACTGCACTTAAGAACAGATTCCAAAAAGGCTCCAGCTATTTGAATACAACGAAACTATAGCAAGTATCGTGCCCCGCCAGCATTATCTCTCCTAAACGGTGCAGTTAGCAATGTCATTAGCCTGTTTCTAAAGCCCCTTGTGTGTAGACAAAACAGCTGAAAGCGCTGGGGCTTGTGTCCACATGAGCCAAAAGCCCGCAGACCTCTCGGCAAGCGGCCGTTGCAGTGTTAGACAGACAGCAAGCCAGGCTACATGACCAGCAGCGGTGCTGATGGGAATAACAGGAATGGTGCAACATCTATACGAATCCAATAGAGGCTTGCGCAATCCTTTGCCACTTTGGCAATGCCTGCAGTAGTGAAGTACGTACATACGTAAGTAAATAATGGGTATTGCCGTCACAGCCATTGAATTCTGTGCTTGCTCAATCTTGCGTGTTGCAAAATACTCACAGTATATTATCGTGCTAGTACGTCCTACTGATCATATTATTCATCTCCGTACCAGATTGAAACATATATTGCTAAATCACTTCAATTGGCTGTTGGATGTGCGGTAATAACCGATGTCAACAAAACAAAAACAAGTTGCTACTATTGATACAGTGCTGTGCAAATTATGTTGGACCGTGATGGAATAATGCTGTTATTTAATAAATTAAAGTTTCTTTTAGAAAATGTCAATGGTATGAGATTTGATGCATTTGATGGAAGATATGATCTCCTCTCGCTGTTACAAGCATTTGCACTCGGTTTGGTATAGATTCGACCAAAGTTGAACAGATTTCTGCTAATTCTTCATCATGGTGCCAGGCCTAATAACAGCGCTAATTAGCTTTTGCATGGTCGACCACTCTTCTTCCTGGAGCTTACATTTGATTACAGACCATAGACTTTCCATTGGATTCATGTCAGGTGAATTTCCAGGCCAGTGTAAAACCGTTAGTCCACTTTCTTCAAAGAGTGTGAGCATTTTGCGTGGAGTAAGGCTTGGAGCGAGATTCTACTGAAGAATGTTATCTCCATCAGGAGAGTCCCTTCTCATAATAGGAAGCAAGCGAGTCTGCAAAAATTGCCTTGTATTCATCAGTGATAAATAAAAGGCCATTTTACAGACTCTCCAGTACAAATATTTCGAATATTTGAGCTACGAAAATTTTAGTATCCACCTGAAGGTGTACATGTATGAAAATACGGATATGACTACAACGAAAGCAATTGAACATCAACCCAGTGTGACTGAACCTACGAGACAAGCTGACGAAAGTTGTTGAGCGCATTACTGCTCATTGAAATGTCGCATGCGGCATTGTTACTACGCTTATGAACTGTGTGAGTAACATTGTCAGACGACTTTCGCTTCTGCTTTAAGTCAGATAAAGAAAGGACCAAAAGAAGCTTCAAAAAACTTGCAAATGTGCTTTTGACGTAGCTAAGCAAATGTGAGCTAATGCAATGTTAATGTGCAATCTATTGTCTCTGTTGCCTGTTAATGGCACTCAACAATTTGCCTCGATGCCTCCCTTTAAAAAGAGATAATCATACATACTCTTAAATTAAGCGGATGTTTACATTATCGACACTGGTTTCGCTTTCCTTTTTTTTTTTTTTTTCTCGCAGAGAAGTTGACAGCTAATGCACATTATTTGAAGGAGGTAATGATCCTGAGAACTACAGAAAAGAAGCAACTGTATAGTACTTGACAATGACGATATAAACGACATTGCCGTTGGAAACTTTTGAAAGCAAGTTTATCATTTTATGATTAACCAGTAAGTGAGATGATCCGTCTATCTTGCTGTTTAAATGGGATACGTCAGGTCAGTTTGTTCGTCGAATTGAGAACGTGTTATAACAGCGCTAACACTGAGAGAAATTTGAGTGTCTTTTGAGACACTCAGGTCCTTCAAAATTACAAGTATTAGTTTCATCATAAAAATACCCAAGTTCATCATCATGCCACACTGTAACTCTCTTGTAATCATATTATTAAACAGGTATTATCTTTCATACAGTAAATACACCTGACGAGTTATTCCTTTGCTTTAATTGTAGAATTTGGAAGATCAGATCTTACAAAATCAGAGATGCCAGCGCTGTGAATATCCAAGAATCGAAAACGGCCGGCGAGAGATTTTCCATTTCGCCTCAGCGCAGGCCTGTGCTGAGGAGAAATTCTAGAATAACTGAGGCAGAGTGAAATCTATGCTAGGGGCACCCACTATATGCGGAATATTGAATGATTATTATTATCATAATAGCAGACTAGAGCAGCACCCTGAGAACGCATACCTCCACAAATCAAAGGTAACGACTATCTAAATTGGTGCTGAGACCAAAATTTTCTTTTTATCAACACCAAAATCTAGTTATTTATGCCTTTTAAAAGTATTAACAGCTTCACTAATTTTCTTGAAGATCTGTGCATATTTTTTTGAATTATGCTACTAACAAACATTTTGACAAACATTGGTCAAACTCACAAACAGATCAACCGATAATCACCAAAATTTAGTGATTTATGTCTTTTAACAGTACCAACAACTCCTGTTAATTTGATAAAGATCCATTCATATAACTTTTTGAGTTATTGTGCTAACGAGCATAATATTAAAAACAGCGACAAACTAACGAACGAACGAACAGATCATTACAAAAATTTGGTGTTTTTCTCATTGTGGTATACCTAACAACTCATACAAATTTCATGCAAATCCGTTAATAAATTTTTGAGTTATGGCATTCGGAAAAATGAAGCAGACAGATTAAAACAAACAATCAGATGAACGTATCTTCACCAAAATTAATCGTCTGTCTCTCCTAACATACCTAACGATCCATGTAAAGTTCGTCAAAATCCCTCCATTACTTTTTGAGTTTTGTTGGTGACAGAATAACAGACCCGTCGAAAACATAACCTCCTTGGTTGGCGGATGTAATTAGTTAAAGTGTGTCACGATGTCGCATTTTGGCGTCGCATGATGCGCTTATGTGTTTCGATGCACCAAGGTGCATCAGAAACTGGTAAAATTTATGCAACTGAAGAGACTACTGTACACGTTAAATTACAATAGCGATCTGCAGGGAAGTATGAACCCGTGCCTGATTTCGTACGGATAACTAACGAAGTTTTTTTCACTTTTTTGTTGAAGTAAGTTTTTCTGACTGTAGTGCCTTCTGCGATGGCTCACCACAGTATACCATGAAATACCTACGTGCATCCTAATTCTTCTCTGTGAAACACCTGTGTACTGCCAAAATTTTTCTCAGTATAAACCTAAAATACGCCACACGGTACACAGAATCCAAAGCACTTGACTGCTCGCACTCTCCGTACAGTGAGAGAAGTAAAGAGCTTCTCTAATCCTTTTCATGCATCCTAATTTGTACTCTTTTCTGAGTCTTCTCCTATCCAAACCTCAAGTGCTCAGAGTGCACGCTCAAGCTCAAACTGATGAGTGAGTACATGATCAGCGGAGCAAATTTAAGGGAAGCTATATTTTTGCGTACCTCGCGGGAAGGAATAGAAACAAGGATTTTTTTGCAACACATATTTTTTTTCCCAATTGGATTTCTGCTTTTTACGAAACAGCTTTTCAAATGAGCCGAAAGCTTCGACCTATCGATTACCTAGGATGCCGAACTCAATTTATGTAAATAAGGAGTGATACTAGACTGCGACCAAAAATGTTTTGCTTTTCAACATGTCACCGAAGGAAATGTTTACTCCTCTAAGCGTAATGCAGGTTTAGAATGCTTGGCATGTTCTAGTGCCATCCTGCATAAGCAAATTATGGAGGTACCAGAAAGTCCTGCTCCGATTTTGTAGGAAATGATAAATGAAAGAAACATTACTGAACATCTTTATTGCTCAACAAACTAGTAACCATCATTAAGTATAACATTTCTTAAATCTACTTGGGAGGCATTTAATCCCACTTTCAAAAAAATTGAACAAATAAAGAAGTTAAACTCCAATTCAACCTCGTGAATATTTGTGAATCCTTTTCCACTCATGAAATGTTCTAAGGAAAGGAATAAGTGAAAATCTGATGGAGTCAGGTCTGGCGAGTATGGAGGCTGAGGAAGAACCTCACTACGTAAGGACTGCATTCTTTTCTTGCGTTTGCCTGGCAGCCTTAATGGTGCAAAATGACTCTTTTTCTGTTCACTGGAGTAGGACATTTTGTGCGCCGCGATGCATTCAGACGATGGAGTAACTGACAGTAAAGGGGTCTGTGTTCACAGTTTTTTTTTCTTTCTCCGATAAGTCAAAGTGACCCTTCGTTCAATTCATACAACATGCAATGACACTTATGATTCACTTAGAAACTCTTGTCTTCCAAGGGCTATAGATGCGTTTAAACCATCAACAGCAGTAGATTTGACTAAATGTTAAATTTAATGCCAGCATCTAACTTGAATTTGAAAACAGCCGTCTAGACTTTCAATCTCCAAAATAAAGAAAAGGGTATTCCAAACTGATATAGTACAGCTATCAGATTTTTGTTACATGCTATAGAGCCCTCTCGCGGGATATAATTATGGAGAGTTCTCTGTAGCATTGGTGTCAGTGAACAAAACTTCTAACTTTCCCCGTTCCTTAAACTGTGCAGCTTCACCATACAGATCTGTACAACCTATATAAGTGCACTACTCCGAACTTACAATGCTTCCCCTTGCTTTTGATGCGGCAGCTGCCCATTCAATTTCGCCCTGTTGCACTAAAATGAAAGCAACAGACTGCATCTCATATTAGGCGCGGTATCTGAGGCCTAGGCTGCGGCTGCCACCCAAAAGATTATGATGAACGACCGCCGGAGATTGCAGTCAGTTTAATGAACCCGTTTTTAATTTTCATCCATGAAAGTGCAAGGATGGATAAGATAGGTTTCAGGTTACGAAGGGATGCATAAACAGTGTTATGAATTTTCCTTACGCAGAAAAGGCTTGCAATATTGATAGGTAAATTTTTTTAAGGTGTGAAAAAAGTTCGCTGATAAGAATTCGATGCTAAATTGCTCGCTGAAAGCTATGAACAGCTGGTTAAGAATTGGACGCGAGCTATGCACTTTGATGGAGACTCATGCTTAAGTTGCAGTTTGATATACGCTTAATAACTTGCCTTGTAGTGCTGTGAATGACTACAGTGCTAAATATTTTATCTGTGATAGTAAGACAAACAGTTCGTTTAAAGCATTGATTCTCGATTCACATTCCATAGACGTTGATGCACATTTTTAGCAGGCTTATTTTGTCAGGTGTCGGGGATGGTGTGTAGACTTATAGTTCAAACCAGGAAGCAAAGAATGCAACGGGAGGACTCAATAGGACTAAAATAAAACTTAGCTGTGACCGCACGTAGCAAATTTACATCACATCGACGAGTCGAAGTGTTTGAGTGTGCGACCTCATATCACCGTATTTTTTCTATGTATTTCATTCAATCTCCCGCTCACGACTGGCCAGCTACTTGAGCTGCAAAATATCGTAAAATGTTGTCGCCAAGTACAGGAAGTTCGAGCAAAAGGCTAACTGTTACCGTAGTTTCGTTCACGTACAGAATTGGCTATAATGGTGCTTATATTTCTTGGGTAGGAATAAATATGTTCTGTGAAGAGCACTGTGAACTGAATATGAAGTATAAATAAGGCTTCAATCAAGAAAAAGGAGTTAAATCAGATGTTTAAAAATGAACAAATTCGGCGCTAGTGCTGTGAAAATTTCCACCAGCAAGCACTGTAATTTTCTATAGATAATTGTTTAGTTAGTAAATATTATCTTAATTTATTTATACGCTAGAGATGAATTTCGCAATTTAGGACGATTTTTCTGGTTAAATTAGTCAAAATAGTCCTAGGCTGCTCAGCCATAGATTCGTCGATGATGACGTCACTTTTTGGTGCTAATTTCTAGTGAGTCCTCCCGTTACGCTCTTTGCTTCCTGGTTCAAACTGATGTGCAAACTTGGTTATGAATTAGACCTGTGGTTTCCTATAACTGTTCAGTGTAGACCCCTGCAAAGAGAGTTGCTGATTCTCGTAGACCCACCCCTATTGTAGAAATGTATGCAATATGCTACATCTATGTAGGTAAAACCTGTTATACAAAGGATAAAGAAAAATCGCTGTTTTATATCAAAATTTATTAACTAAACTATTCTACATTTAATGGTTATTTAATAAGCATTTATCCATTACTGCTGCCAATCAGTGGTTCAAATTGCACAAGATTTGTAAAAATAAGTAGGTAATGCATATTTTAGACGTTGTAATTTTAAATCTAACGTAACCTTCAATAAGTTGAGAATTACACCCTGCCGAGATGTTTAGGTTCTGTCAGTTCCTACTCTAATAGGTAAAAAAAAGCTACTCCTGAAGAAAATGTGTAATATTATTATTATCATTATTATCATTATTATTTGTAGAACTTCACGCTCGGACTACCACTGACAGGTAATACAACCTAAATAAAGCACATTGCCACACCGGGAAGCCCGAAACGCTGCCAAAGAAAATTCAACAAAAAGCCATTAACAGTTGACTTAAATGCTTGCAGGCTAACACGACCAAAAGCCGATGTCGCCAATGAATTCCAAACCCAGTAGACCAGGGCACGAAGCACCGACCGATCTGACTAGTTCGGCATCTAAAGCCCGCTGCACACTAGAGTCGAAATGAGGGAACGTTTCTCCTTGCTCTTCGTAACACACCTAACAATTCATGCGAATTTTATGAAAATTCTGCCGTAATTTTCTGAGTTATGATAATAAGAAAGAAACACAAATAAACCGACGGTTCAAAGGATCTTTATCAAAAGTTAATCATCTGTTTCCCCTAATATGCCTAACAATCCGTATAAATTTTGTAAAGATCCGTGAATAACTCTTTGAACTAGAGTAGAGAGGCTTTGTTAACTAGGGGAGTAATTTGAACTAGAACACTCTGAGAGCGCATACCTCCGCCAATCAAGGCAACGGTAGCAAAAAAATTCAAATTAGCTCTGAAACCGTAATTTTCTTTGTACAAGCTCCAAAATCTGATCATTTGTGCCTTTTGATAGTAATAACAGCTTGTGCAATTTTCTTGAAGATCCGTTTTAACGTTTTGAGTTATACTGCTAACAAACGTTAAGACAAACATGAGTCAAACATACAAACGAACTAACCGATCTGCACCAAAATTTAATCATTTATATCTTTTAATATTATTATGAATTTTATACAGATCCATTCGTTATTTCTGAGTTATTGTACTAACAAGCATAAAATTAAAAACAGTTGCAAAGTAACAACTCATGTTAATTTCATAGAAATCTATCCTTAACTTTTTGAGTTATGACGTTGAGAAAAAAGAGGCAGACAAACAAACAAACGGATGGACGGATCTTCAACGAAAGTTAATCATCTGTTTTTCCTAAATACTTAATAATCCCTGTAAATTTCGTCCAAATCAGTTCATAACTTTTTGAGTTACCTTGGTGACAGACAGACAAATAGACAGACAGACAGACAAACACGACGAAAACATAACCTCCTTGGCGGGAGTTATTATCTTGGTGACAGACAAACGTACAAACTCAGCAAAAACATGACCTCCTTAGGGGGGTAACTTCATTAAACTGACTGGTATCGATAATAGTAAAACAATTTAGGGCCGTTGCAGCATCTGTGTAGGTGCTCTGTACGAGTCGCCCCTGCTCACTACGATGCATGATGCTATGTATTAGATTTGTATATGTGTAGTCCTGGGGCTTACATGTGGTTGAGCAATCGATTTGCGATATATCCGATATAATGTTTGTAATTGGAATAATTTGTATTATGATCGCTGGTGTTGATACGTACTAAGTCATGGCAAATGCTTCGATTCATTTTTCACGGTTTTTTTTTTGGGGGGGGGGTGAAGGGTGCAAATCATACTGCTTATACATGTACAGATTCAGTTTTGAGAAGATGCTAACAATTGGATTGACCTGTTAGTAATTGAGCCTGTTTCCGTTAATGATAGCGTAAAACCGTATGCACGGTACGTGTGTATTTAGGTGCGGCAGAGGCCTACGTATCCGACTTACTTTCGAAGTAAAACTAGGCTTGTGTGTTTACTTTAATTGCTGGTTAAAGCAAAGTGTTCCCATTGGATTAAACTAGTTGTAAATGTTATCACCTGCGTCTGTAGATTCCATAATAATTTTACTTTCCTGCTAGCTTCTGAATAACTTTGTTCTGCGATAAATTTTTTTCATCAAACCTTTCCTCCACAAAACATCAAGTATTAAATGGTCACCCAAATTACTTGTGACGCATAGGCTATCTATTATAATTAAGAGCCTATTGTGGCTTACGCAGTGCCAACATTGCGAAAAGTGCTAGGACCAAAATACGAAATGTATCCAACTCATTGTAGACTCATCTTCTCTGAATGTCGCACAAGTTTTGAGAAACAATCTAAAAAATGCAAAATTCATGCATTAAAGGCTCCATTTTTAAAACTTATTATGTTACTGAACGTACTGAAAAGCCGAGCTTCTAGGCCAATTTGGAAACTAGGCCATTTCAGCGTGCATTTTCTAAAGGTCCAGTATATTTGGAAAAGAAATACAAGAGGGAAGCGTTCTGGCCGAGGTCATACAATAGATTAGGATGCACCGGTCTGGAGGTGAGAGCTGGTCGCAAAATGTGCCTCCTCTGAGCCGAGTCAAAATAGAAGGCCCATTGTACTAAAGTGGCACGAGTTTCCACGCAGTAATGATGGCCGTAAATTGCGTTGTAACTGCCTTGGCTACCACGCTACCAAGGCAGAAATTCCGGCGCCCTCAGTCCTCCAGAGCTTCATGGGGAGGTCCAGACCAAATCGCAACATCCCTCGCAAAACAGAACGAGTTTCTTTGGAAATGAGAACACCCGCGTCCCTGCTATCGAAAGGTTTCCCCCTGGAATTTGTTCAAAGTCCAGACCATAAACTTGATAGCGTGTGTGTGTGGGTGTGTATTAGGGCAGGCAGATACTGGAAGATCTTGTAACTTGTGAAGTCAAAATCGATAAAGAGTGTCTCATGCAATAGCTTACAGGAAATACTTCAAAATTTGTTGTTGAGTTTATAAAGATAAGAAATACATATGTCTTTATGTTGAAAAAATAGCCCGCTTTATATCAGCGCTCAGAGTAGCAAATAAATGGAGTAGCGAAAAATAAAAGTGGATTTTTAAGCTACAGAGGAAGCAAGAAAGAATACCGACCGGACCGGTATTCTTTATGTGATAGAAAGCCCCATATAGCTTCGGAAAAATAGTTATTTATTATATATATTCATCAGTGCATAAATGGGTATATAGAAAATTCTTCAATCCTGTAGCTACAAGCGATGCATTGCGTCGATGATAGTCTAGCTGTATACTGAGCACAAATCCTTCGCATGGCAACAAAGAAGGACGCTGAAGAAAGCCGAGTTTTAGATATTACTGCAATTGTCTCAAAAATGAGCTGTAACCACAGCAACTCAACGCTAAAGTAGAACCCATGTTACATTTTTTTTTTTTTGCTGATCTGTCTTTATATTTATCCCCCGCGAACGAACTGAGGATGATGTTTTCATTGAAGATTTAAGTGCATATAATTTTGTATATTTGTTTTTCAACCAAAAAAAAAGAGGATTTGAGCAATCAATGTTTATAATTTTTTTTTTGCAGGGAGTCAGGTGGGTTGACCTAGATGCGAAAAATGCCAAAACTCTAGAGTTGCCTGGCTAATAAAATGATATCTTTGAAATTTGCCCCCACCGCTGGTGAAGGTCTTACGCCCTTGGGCGTTCTAGTCTTCAGGCTTTCGCTTTTGACAGAGACCTTTCTGGGCTACGACCTCACTAGTGAACGATGAAGAGCTTCCAATGCAATTACTTCACCATCACGTCTGACGAGCTACTGCACGTGTACTACGTAATATGTATACTTCTAGTGTTCCCGGCCGTTAGAAATGACTGCAAACAAGTTGTGTTGAGATTTATTCATCTATTTTAAGTTTTTCATTCATTGACTTACAGTATGTAGGATGCGTTGAAACTGCCAACTTGGGGGAGCATAGGAGATAAGAATTCTAAACCGAAATTCTGCTGAGCAGCACCTACTTTTCCATCGGTGATACGATGGAAAAACAATTCGTGTTCGGCGCGCAGTCGACATCACAGTTCACCTACTATAGAAGTTATGTCAGATCTGCGTGTATGCGCTACGCCCCTGAAATCTTCAGAATTGTGACGTCAAAATTACGTCACGCCACTGTGGAAAAACCACAGATTCCTCGTTTCAACAGGGGCTTGACGCAATAGTGACATCACAGTTCCGAAGATTTCAGGGCCGTAGCGCATACACGCAGATCTGACATAACTTATATAGAAGTGAACTGTGGTCGACATCGCTGTCGACTGAGCTGTGTATCCAGGATACTCGATGATATCATACGAGTCGGGAGCTTTTTGCTCAAAAGAAAAGTTGTCCTGTTGAAGGAAGAACCCAATAAATTATTTGTTTCCAAGAAATCCTAGTGTTCTTTACCCGTCTGCTGACCGCTGAAGAAAATCTTACTATTTGCTCTCTTGATTATGGAGTCAATTAGAGCATCAGCGTGAACTCACAGCAGCTGAGATTTGGATGTAGGAATACTCAGAAAAGAGTACAAATCACAATGAGAGTGCTAAGAGAAGATGAATTTATCTTCACTAGCTGGACCCGTGAAACTTTCACGGCTTTGCAAGGCCTTTCAGACAGACTCGTGAAACTTTCATATTTTAGCATGGAGACACCACACTTGTTCTTCAACACCGAGACTCGATG
>LQNS02278159.1:14702697-14730677 GCA_001587735.2 Parhyale hawaiensis
TCACGCGGTAATTAATTACTCAATTAAATTAGACGACCTAGTCCACACGTATTCATGTGTATAATTATATCATAACACCTGCGGGGAGGTGTTGCTACGTTATCATGAGACATGATGAGTGTACATGTCGGGAGATGTTGCTGCGTTATTGTGAGACTTGAAGAGTGTACATGTCGGGAGGTGTTGCTGCGTTATTGTGAAACTTGATGAGTGTACATGTCGGGAGGTGTTGCTGCGTTATTGTGAGACTTGAAGAGTGTACATGTCGGGAGGTGTTGCTTCGTTCTTGTGAGACTTGAGTATCCATACCGGGAGATGTTGCTTCGTTATCGTGAGACTTGATGAGTGTAGATGCCGGGAGATGTTGCTTCGTTATTGCGAGACTTGATAATTGTACATTTTGGGAGGTACGTAGGTGCTAGCACACAGTGGGGCTTTAACATTGCTATACCTCGTGTGGAAACGAGCATAGTTAATTAATAATTCTCTTACTAATGGATATGTTTTATGCACTGTTTACCATCATGCACTAACAAACTGAATAAATTTTTGCTGTTTTCTCTTGTCTGCATTATGTTTTATGTACCAGCTACATTGCATTGTGCATTGCAGTAATGTTGAGAATAATTATACTGTGGTTTTATCTTCGCAAGGATCTTCAGCCGTAACGACTGACCTTCTGTGAGCCCTAATTTAACTGTTCCAGGTCGCGTTATGTCGTTGAACTGACAGAAAAGACTTTCATCAACCAGTTTCCGTAAGGTTGAAGCTTTTCCGGCTTTGTCTATCTATAGCTGATGCTGTTTTGCAAACAAAATATGGCATGTACTTAAAAGGTCCATGTACGGAGTGTTTTAAGTTATAACAACAACAAAGGAAAACATTCGGTACCTCTAAGTTACTTTTCTGTTGTGTGAAGCAAATTGTCGAGAAGAGAAGTCATCTTGATTCCTTTCATCGTTATCTAAACACGTTGCACATAGCAATACCTCCATAAAAATTCTCTCTTCACATTGGCATCGTTAGCCACTGTCGGTTTTTATAAAACTTTTTCACTTTCAAAAACAAGAAAATTTTTCATAGAGTTAGAAAGTGACGTCAATGAAGCAGCAGCAGCACCAAACCAAGTGCCTGTTCGGTCAGGTTCTGAGTTTGACTAACGAGCTTTTAAACAAAAATCAAGCAAAAACCGACATGATGCACCCGCGCGAAGCAATTAACGAGATAGAGAGAGCAGACCGTGTAAAGGCTGTGTAAATTGTGCCGGACGTACGGCTGGCGTACAACCAATATATGATAAGTTCCATCGCCATGCATCATGATTCATGAGACTGTCGGGGGCACCGACAGGCAGGCCATACATGCTTTTCAGCGTCATTTAGCTCGCTCGGAACTCCATCGTAAATAGTGTGGTTGATAAATAACTTACCTGGAGATAATTTAGTGAGGCACGTGTATCACCATTGATTTCTTGATATGCTCTAAATAGATGACGTAGACGCTTATCTAAAATTTGACTGTGCAATAGACATACAAATATTCTCGTGGCCCGTGGGTTTTTTATTTTGCTTCTGCGCGACTATTCTTTTCAAATTTTCAAATCGCTGCAGGCGCTGTGGTAGGGAGACTTAAGCTATTATTGTAACTAGCTTGCGTCCGGACCCATACAACCCACTAGGGCATGCACCATCGCTAGGACAAGCTAAATGCTAAACACGTAGCTACACGCTGTTCCCTGAGCAGTCGCGTTTGCATTAACGCTAGAGCAGGCTGAAATGAAAATCTTCCTATGAATTTTGCTTTGTTAACCAATTGCTCTGCTATAAGATTAGTTTTAGTAATATAACGTTGTATGGATGGTCTTCGAAAACGCCTTTGCTCAACCCACATGCTGCAGAAATTGTGCCTCCGCAAAGTCCACTTTGACTTGATCAAATAAACTACTTCTCAGCGTCTGCATGAACTCAGCCGCTGTGTGTACTGTATATTATACAGGGTTAATTGAATGAAAACTGCCTATTTTCGTTAACTGGTGGCACACTTGTCTGAAACGCCTCTATATATCTTATATACCTACATACTAAAGCGTTCAGGAGCATTTCCATAAGAGCCTCAATCAGCGGCAAGCTGTTCCAGTGAAAGGTCTATTATAGCGACGAAACTGGAACCCTGTGATGGAAGCTCTTCACTACGCAGTAAACAACGAGGTACCACTGAGATTTCTGACAATGAAAGGTGTGGCTCCTAAAGAAATTCATTTAAGAACGCAAGATGTTTATTGCAGTGAATATGTTGATATCAGCACTGTGCGTTACTTGGTTAATAAATGCATTGATAGCGATGCCGGAAAGCTGGGCATGTGTAACGCGCAAAGAATCGGACGACTTTTGACAGCGACAGACGCTTGCCTTTGAAAAGGTTGAATCGTCGGTTGGTCACAAACGTCTCCGTTGTACACTTCTCGGGTTGTAACTTCACAGTCTTTCGTTCTTTTGACCCAACGACACGCAGTGTTATTAACATCAGCACGTTCATGGCCCAAGCAACTCGTATTCTTCAAAGAATTTTCATCACAATAACACCGAATGCTTAAAATAAACTCGACGACAGCTGGTTGTTAACTGTGAAGTGACGAGCTACGTTTACAGGATACTATTCTCACCGCAATTATAAAGAAACCTTTCATCGTAACACCTTGTCGCTTAGTGAGACTCTAGAGAGAACGCTCCCGAACACTTGAGTACCTGTTGTCAGACAGGTACTTCCATAAGTTAATGAAAAAAGTAACAGAGGCATTACTTTTCGTTCGACGCTCGTAAATTACGGAAGTAAGTAACTGCTAAAATGCGATTGGTTTGGCCGCTGAAAATTTTACAAAAATTTCAAAGAAATAAACGACACGTTCAACGCTTGAAAACATAGTGGCGGTGCTAGTGTCTGGGATTGCTACAGAGTTTGAGGGTGTAAGATCCAACTCGGACCCCTGGTCTTCCTGTTTTTCCGACTCCTTCCAAAGTCTTCAGAGTCTGACTCTGCAATCCTGATAGCTCTATTTATCGTTATGTGTGGAGGAATAAACTTGAATCACAACAGTTGACAAAAATTTAAAAGATGTTTCCTTTAAGTTACTCAAAACTTGACGAAAAAATTCGGCTAAAACGCGTCAGAGGAAAGGCAAAAGCTAATTTATGTAACAGCATCCTTGTGGTGTGGTGATGATAAGAGTATCTCCTTTGAAGTTATTTGCTTGTTCCCAATTACTTTTCCTACCATGTCTCACGCAACTTTTCCACCTCCTTGTTGCCTACTTGCTCTTCCTATGCACGATGATCTTATGGTGACATGCCTTAATACAGATTACAATTATGTGCTTCTCTTCTACACTCCTTGCCTCGTACGTATTTCAAGTAAATATAAATAGCCTCTCTATGGGTAAGAAAGATTTAACTACGAATATAGCAACTCATTTTACCGAAAGTGGCTAATGTTCACCGACCATATTTTTCAATATAACCCACACAAAACTTTCAACATGGCCTAATGGGCGCCAGCATGATTCAGACCGGAAGTAGACATAATATACCTATGTTAAGCAAATACTGCAGGAGCGTAGTAATGCAGCTCATTTTATCTATTGCAAACTGAAGTGATTTTATGTTATTATAACAACATTGTGTCAACTTGATATTTCACTTTTACTTGTTAACGTCTCCAACTGTAAGTACATTAACCAGCAAAGAAAAGTCGTTACGTGGCTATGCTTCTATTTTCGCGCGAAGATCCTAGTCGAAAGTAGTACACTATCGGTTTGCATAATCTCTCTTCAGGGCAAGAAATCCAGAGTCGTTGAACTACATTGGCTTTGAAGTTGTATTAGGCCCCGTTCGCACTTAGTTGGCCCTACTCTTTTACCAGGTCGCCCATTTTTGTAATGTTAAGATTAGGAGAAGAGTTGACCTCTCCATAGAGGTTGCCTTAGCTTTAATTAAGGTTCCTGGGCAACCTTAGCTACCTCCGCCAAGGAGGTAATGGTTTCATCGGGTTTGCGTGTCTGTCTGTTTGTCTAATATCTGTCTGTCACCAAGATAACTCAAAAAGTAATGGAGGGATTTTGACGAAATTTACAGGGATTGTTAAGTATGTTAGGAGGGACAGATGATTAACTTTTGGTAAAGATCCGTTCATACGCTTGTTTATTTGTTTGTTTGTCTGCCTTATTTTTCCCAATGCCATAACTCGAAAAGTTAAGGACAACTTTTATGAAATTTATACGTGTTGCTAGGTATATCACGAAGAGTAAATTACCAAATTTTTGTTATCTGTTTGTTACTTTGTCACTGCTTTTAATTTTCTGCTCGTTAGCACAATTACTCAAAAAGTTAGGAATGAATTTTTATGAAATTTACAGGAGTTGTTGGTAATGTTAAAAGACATAAATCGCTAAATTTTTCTGATTATNCCCAGCTCCCGAGCCTCGCGGATGCCCCGCTCAAAAAGGCGACCGTGCGCGTAGAACTGCGTACCATATGCCGCGCTTGTTCCACCGTAGATTTTTAACTGGGTTGCTCTGTTTCTAAGTTTGACTAATATTTGTCAGAATGCTTGTTAGCAGCATAACTTGAAAAATTACGAACGGATCATCAAGAAAATTCGTGAAGCTGTTAAAACTGATAAAAGGCATCAGTTATTAGATTCTGANTGCTCTGTTTCTAAGTTTGACTAATATTTGTCAGAATGCTTGTTAGCAGCATAACTTGAAAAATTACGAACGGATCATCAAGAAAATTCGTGAAGCTGTTAAAACTGATAAAAGGCATCAGTTATTAGATTCTGATATTGATACAAAAAAATCCAGGTCTCAGCACCAATCTGAATGTTTCGTTGCCATTGCCTTGCTTGGCGGAGGTATGCGCTCTCAGACTGCTCTAGTTGTCTATATGCCCGCTTTGCTTACTTTGTGTTCGTTTCCCAAGTCGGAAATATGGGCTTTCTTCTGTTCTTCCTCTTCTCTCTCGACATACTATTTCCGTGTCTACTGTCTATATAGGGAAATTTTAGCGTAAGTTTTTAATAATGATATCTTATTTAAGATCCCCTCAGGGGGCATAGGATGGGCCGTAGGCAATAAATAAGGTAATAAATAAGGTAATAAATAAGGTAATAAATGAGGTTAGGTTGGTTAGGCTCGCACATCCTTTGTTATGGGGCGCGGAGACCCCACGGGGCTCGTGTAGGTTACCATTAGCTAAGCCTTCGGGACGTCTATCTTTCGAGCCACTTTGCTCACTTCCAGTTTCATACTCCTACTTGCTCATGCTTTATTCTGATCTTCCTCTTCATTCCCGACTTACTGCTCCCAAGCGTGTTGAGTCGTGCATGGGTTCCCCGTTGCTCTTGACATCCTTTATGTCCCTTCTTTCTTACTCTCTTAGGATCACAGTGTACGCTGTGGGTAGGGAGGCTTAAACTAGGAATATAATAATAATCTTATTTAAGATAAAAAAAAATGGCTTCCTCATTTCGATTCTGCTTCTACTGCCAATTTATTCCTGTCTTTTCTTCTCAAATGCGAGCCATCCTTGACACTCCGGTATCAATTCTGCTGGCGTGTTAGCCTAATCTAATCTATCATGAATTTTCTAACTTATTTGGAGCCGTAAAAGTTGTCCACTTTCCGAGTGAAAGAAAAAAAAGCTTGAGCGGAGCTCGAGAAATGCTGAGTGAACCGTCGACTGTAACAAGACTTTATCACTCATTAGCTATGCATGAAGTCGCTGGGAAGCAGTTTTTCTCTGGCCCTCAGTTCAAAGAATGTGAGGAAAGGGTCACTTTAGAACTGCACTCAATCAGGAGGAGTGAATTATATGACCGGTGGAGTAGAACGGTAGAGTAGTGATTATACTCTGATAGAGAGAACAAGAAAAAGCATCGTATACCTACATAGTTTGGATATGTTTTGATTGTGGTTGGTTATTGTTGTGGTTAAATTGGTACTGGGTTCCCTATTTTCTGGGTTTTGTCTAGTGAGATGTGACAAAGGAAAAATACCGTGCTGCGGGCCGTGTAAGCAGCATATCTCTATCTATGGACCAGGGATAACTAATGACTAGTAAAACTGAAGTTTATTTATTATTCTAAATTTACAAGACTAGGCCTATAATGGGTATACAGAGTTGCAAGCCAAAACGGAGACCGGAATAGAGAACCACGCGCAATCTAGTTTATTGTTGGTGTCGAGGTAACTCCTAATATTGCCGGACCCATTCCAAACAGCATAGATATCATGAGAACGGACATTGAAGCGAATAACATTCTATCAGATTGCCAATTGGTCGGAGCAACAGTTCCAAAAGAAGACCGCATGCATTGAAGGTTAAGAACAGGACTTGCGTCCGTTGGAGCTTCCTGCAATCAATAAAAGAAAATCTAAGTAATGATCCGACTGCATGACTCTGTTGTGTAAAAACTTTCTATGATTTCAAATTAATATAACCACTCCTACTTTATGAGTTTAGCATTTTGTTGCATAGCACTCATATTTACCTGGATCGGTGACAGCCAGAAACAGAATGGGTAAGGGGTCTAGCTACGCTGCCACATTAGTTCCGGTCCGCAAAAGAAATAAATGAGTAATAATGAAATGATGCCAAAAGTGGAAATAATAAATTTTGTAAACAGTAAGTGACTTGACTAATGAAAAGTTTAAGTTTTAAATAAATTGCAACCAAAAGCATGTCACCGTTATAAGCGCCTTGTAATTGAGTACGTTAGTAAATCCTTTTACATCCCATTTGACTTATCAGAGGAGAAGCCTTCAGCCGTGATCAACTTGGGACTGGCCTATATTATAACGTTAAATACGAGTAATTGTATTTGATCGAACACGCGTTACTCTGAACGTACGTACCTCTTTGCATTCGAAGAGAGAAAACAAAGGTTATCTCTCTTTACACTGTGAAAAGAGGCACATGACACCGATTTTTTAATTAAACTCAAATTAGTAACTTAAATCTTAAATCAAAGCCTATATATCTGTGTGTGTTTTTCAATAGTGTGTTTTTTATTCTCATTAGCATATATGTATATTGCATCTCATATTACCAGTAATGATATTTACGCTACGAAGACTACGTGCATAAAACGCTATCTCCAGTGTTGTTGCTAATATTGCTAAGTACTCCAGTGTAGCTATCTAAAAACTCACTCCTACGTTAAACCGCCCGTAATATTACAATACGGTAAGACTATCACAACTCGATAAATTAAATCATAAAATTGTTAGCTTGAAGTGCTATAGGCTATTTCATCAACATAATCTGTATGACGAATGAAATACTAAATTTATAAATCATTCCAAACACTGAAAAACACTTACAATTTTTTCTTCGCCTTCTTAGTTGTAATCTCAGAAGTGCCATTTTTTTAGTTTTAATGATAAATTGCGACATAATATGTTTCCCTGGAGTATTAGATATATAGGCTGCTTCATGGTAAGTGCAATAAATAATAATGACTTCAAAGAGCGCATATTGAACAAACAGTATATTTTGCTGTAAACCAGAGTCGGTGCTTGATGACTTGGAAAAGCTAACCCGTTAGATTTTTATGGCGCTTTTGAGATACAAAGTGGCGAGAGCCTTATTCTGGTGAAAGCATGGCAGGCGAATAAAAGTTGCAGGCACGAGGGACTTGCCGTGCGCAAAGACTTAAAAGTAAACGGCTGGATTTTAAAATTCTAAAAGGGACGCTGCTATTCTGAAATGGTGGCACTAAAATTCCGAATCTGCCATAAAATTTGCTGGTCATGGGCAATTTTACTGCAGGCGACAATAAAGCGAGCAATTAGAACCAATAAAAGCTACTGTGTTGTTATGCAGGCGAGAAAAAATATTGATAACACCGCTCTCTTCAGTTCAAAGGGAAATCAGGGACCGGGCCTCTGCAGGTGTAAAAATGCGTAATGTTTTCTGCTTGTAAAGAGTGAAAGGGGTGAGAGCATGTGCGTAGAGCTGGCAACAGTTCAAAAATACGCAGTTCGAAAGAATCTTAATAGTCAAGACGTCATCAATTAACGGTCTTTTCAGGCGGTTAAGAATAAAACCAAAAATTTTTGCGTAGTTTGTTCGTTAGCGAGCGCTATAAAGATACAATGACCGTACGCACTGTTCACGCAAATGATTTTGAAAGAACCACTGGCTGTTAGTAGATATATGGTAATGTAATAGAGGAAGTGAGTTAGCTGCATTAATTCCTGAGCTATGTTGTACCCATGTCCTTTAGTTCTATCCCGATTGTCTATATTATGAATAGGTACGTTCATTATTTTGTGTTCTTGTGAAAAAGGCAGCAGGCTGGGCCACTGGGTGTACGTGGCTGTCTGCTGCTGGCGATGCACGTGAATTATTACATTATTACGCATACACTGTTGTTGTTACTCATACATTATCTGTATTATCGCTACATTCTTACTTTTACGTTAGTATTACATTGTTGTTACTGCAATATTACTTTATAGATTAAATGATGTTACGTCATTACCGTAACACTGTGTTACCGTTATATAATTGTAATATATACATTTCGTTGCATTATTGCATTTAAATGCAATACTCAACTTGCACTCAAGTTCAACGATCACAAACACACTACTGAACTGAACGGCTCAGTAGTTTGCCTGTGCACCGAGAAACAGCCGATGCCACTTCATACTATAAGAGAACAAAGCTCAGATTAAGCAATATATGTTTTTTTCCAAATACCAAATGACATAGCTATAGCAACAACGACTTCTCAACTCCTCGACAAAAAATATACGATATACCAACAAAAACCTTTCGCCCTGACGTATAATATCGACACAAAAAAATTGTCTTAAATACGGGTAACGAATACAAACAGAATTTTTAAATTCAAAAGGTAAGTAAGAAATATTCCTCTTAATAACGTATTACAAATGGATGTTTATCTTGTTTTAATTCAATAAGGTATACTAACAAAGACTCTTTATCTTAATTCATATAACATTAACAAAGACTTTTCTCCTGAATTAGGTGCAACATGTCAAAAAATGTATATGTACGTAAGTTTTTACATCAACAACTAACATAGAAACTACTACAACAAACATCATTTCAATTCCCTGGGACGAGTAGTAAGCGAGTATCAATCGAGTGAATAAATGCATTATTCGGTTCCCTTCAGACCAGAGCTGCAGCCTAATGCCATGTTTTAACATAAATTAATGGCTCAAAAATCGCGATCAAAGCTGCAGGTTCATTTACAACTCACAAAACAAAGATCCATTTATCTTGAAAGCTCTGTTTGATGCAGCCGCGCAATGCAGCTGATTATTGATGATTCCCGACGCACCTCGTCATTTGTTGAACAAAGGCGCCTGAAGCTGCGCTCAGGGTTAAGTCTGTGTGGGCTGGTGACAAAATGTTGACTGCCGCAGCCATGTGCAGTTCTGTGCTGTGGTGACAAAAGTTAACTGCCGCAGCCATGTGCAGTTCTGTGCTGTGGTGACAAAATGTTAACTGCCGCAGCCATGTGCAGTTCTGTACTGTGGTGACAAAATGTTGACTGCCGCAGCCATGTGCAGTTCTATGCTGTGGTGACAAAATGTTAACTGCGGCAGCCATGTGCAGTTCTGTGCTGTGGTGACAAAATGTTGACTGCCGCAGCCATGTGCAGTTCTATACTGTGGTGACAAAATGTTAACTGCGGCAGCCATGTGCAGTTCTATGCTGTGGTGACAAAATGTTGACTGCCGCAGCCATGTGCAGTTCTATGCTGTGGTGACAAAATGTTGACTGCCGCAGCCATGTGCAGTTCTATGCTGTGGTGACAAAATGTTAACTGCGGCAGCCATGTGCAGTTCTATGCTGTGGTGACAAAATGTTGACTGCCGCAGCCATGTGCAGTTCTGTGCTGTGGTGACAAAATGTTGACTGCCGCAGCCATGTGCAGTTCTATGATGTGGTGACAAAATGTTGACTGCCGCAGCCATGTGCAGTTCTATGCTGTGGTGACAAAATGTTAACTGCGGCAGCCATGTGCAGTTTTGTGCTGTGGTGACAAAATGTTAACTGCCGCATCCATGTGCAGTTCTGTGCTGTGGTGACAAAATGCCACTAATAACAGCCATGTGCTGGTTGGTGAAAAAACTTCCGCCTGGAACAACCATAGTAGTAGTAGAAATTGACTATAGTCAAACCAACGTAAGGAGTCCGATGGACGCGGCTAAGAACGCTGAGCAACTTTGCCAAATCTCACTTAAGCGCGTGGTATAACTTGTCTCAATCGATAAAATTATATTTATATTCGAAAAGTCAAAATGCATAAATGAATAGAATAGACTGGCACTGCTGCGTTCAATTTAGCTCCACCCCTAAAGGACTGCTTGCACTGGTTTGACTCTTTAGCGCTTCAGTGGCACACTGCCTAGTTTGCGCCGTAGTCACCATATGGTTCTATGCTGATTAGTGACAAAATGTCACCTGCAGCAGTCATGTGGCATGTCATGTTGGTTGATGACAAAAGCTTGCAGTAGCAAACATAACTTGCATTCATTTATACGTTTTCGCTCTACCGACAATTTCGTTCAATGACATTTTTTTTATAATATTCTGAGATGCTTACATCACTAATCGGCAAATTATCTGACGAAAATGAAATCAACCAAGGAACTCTACTCATGAAACCTACGAGGTGAACTCAGTGCATAACTTAATTGCCAAACAAGTGTAGAAAACAACTAGAGATGCTATTTAAGAAAAGCTTATTTAGCACTTAAGGTAGAAAAGTTAAAAATAACATACAATGTGTTTGTGATATTAGCAGCTAACATTCTGTGTGACAACAGGAAATATCACAGTGTACAGAGCACTAAGAAGACTTGCTCTGTGTGAACTTGCGCAACTGTTTGTAAAAGAAGAATTACCGAAGTTTCTCTTAGATGCAATAGACTTGCGGCAGCGTAACTCGGCAGGGCAACAAGAGATGCTTCCACTACTGCGGAAAATTGCAGAAGGCTCTCGATAGTCCAACGAACGTAAGAAATAATCGTACCCACAACGGCAGCTGACAAATGCGCGAAACGAGAACATAGAAAAACAGTTCCAGCAATGCTAGCAGCGATGCAGCGGATGAATGCTCAACTCATGGAAATAAATAGTGCCATACTTGGCCGAGAGATGAAACTTCTGAACCACGTCCCCTCACATCAGTACTATATAATTCACGTCGTGTTTTTATTGATTTATTTATTTATAACTATATTATATCTTTCCTGTCACGCTCTATGGGAATGAGATAGGTGCCGAAGACGGTATCTTGGATACGGGGGTCGGACTTGAGCGCTCAAGCTGAGCTACCTGAGCTCGCCGGCACGATCCTGACTGGACATGTTCAGCATGTTCAGGTGCCGAAGACGGTATCTTGGATACGGGGGTCGCACTTGGGCGCTCCAGGCAGAATGCTGAATTTTCATTAAAGAAGCCTCTGAACAGTAGTAAGCACAGGAGACAGAGGGGGTTTTCGTGAGGTGCTAATTTTCTACCGTCATTTATAATGACGGCCCGGGCCACTAGTCACCATATAAACGTCCAGCAGCAACATCAGTCTCACCCTCAACTACCTCGCTCGACTACATCAGCTGGACCTGAAGAAGATGTTGATAGCAACAGCAACGATAAATCCCGGGGGGCACGTACGCATCGCTTCCCACTGCCAGTGTAGCCCCTGGGGCAGCGATCTCTGTCTACTCTGTCTCCCAGCCCTTTCTCTCCCTTAGCTTCAGTAGTGTACACTTTCAAAGCAACACAACTTAGTGATGATCTATAAGTTAGTCAACACGATAATGGAAATACGTCTCATCGATGAAAGCACACCCAATAGACGTTAATATGTATAATCCCGTACTGAACAGTTGCGAAAATGTTAATTTCGAGGAAGATCTTGTTTGTGCTTTCTTTTTCTTCATATTCTAATGCTTAACGTCCTGGTTCAATACTGGAACAAAGTTTTCTACTAACATATACCTTGTTATCTATTCTGGAATTTTTCACGCCTCACCCACATTTACAGCATCATTACAGCCATTGCCTTACCTGCCCTACTTGCTGTTCTTCAATTTTGTGCTTACTAGCTAATTGCTGTCGATACGGCTTAAAGCATATGCTGATTGTGTTCATTTATAGTCCTTTATTCGTGGCCTCTTGTCATTTCCGTTGAAGCCTCAGACCTAGTGTAACGACAGGCCTAATATCTTCTTATAGACATATCTGCGAACCTGTTGATAGAGTATGACACCGTTGGCTTCTAAAAGGAGATATGGGAGATATGGCTGCAGTGAAATAAAATCACGTGTTCATATAGTGACAATCTGTCTGATTTTCATAAAATAGATGATTTCCCAAGTAGTGTAGTGTTGACGTATAAAAGAAAACCTAAATTAAGAGTACTTCATCTAATTCTATGATGTTCATATGCATAGGAAATTTTGATAGCCTCAGTGTATTTATCAAAATTTAGTTAGGCCTAAAGGTAAAGTGAACTCTATTAAACTGAAGCCATTTATCTGTAAATGCAAAAACATTTGAACAAATATCACCTTCAAATGACTGCAAAAATATCTAAAAGGGTGTTTTGATCGCAAATTTACCGTTGTATCATCCTTTTCTTAATTTTGTCAAAACAAACGAGATTTTAAACTTTTAAACTTATTTTGAAGCACATATTTGAGACTTGATAAATAAATACCTACGTCAGCGCCGTGATACCAAACGTTAACTCATTATACTCATCCATTTCTTGGGTACCACAGATAGCTAGAGTTAAATAAGTGGAATAAAGTTGAATGAGTTTGGTGAAGTTGTAGAAACATATAAACTATGTTCATTTAAACAAAATTATAGACAATAGGAAAAAATGAAAGGCGAAACTTGATAAACGGTAAACAATTGTTGAGGATATGCTGCATGAAAGTTCATAAAAGTTGAACAGGAAGTACACCGTATTTAAAAAAAAATTACAAAAGTTTCACAAAGCTTGCCATAAAGTTACAAAGTCTGTACAGAAGCGGGAAAACTCGAAGAAATTGTAGAAAGTTTGATAAAATGTTGACAAATGTCTGGCTAAATTTTTATAAAAGTTTTATTATAGTTCGCAAGTTGGGCAACGTTTGAAAGTATGACAAAATTTTTATGAAAGCTTGACGCAATTTTGACAAAACTGAACAAAATATTGATAAGATATGACGAAGCCTGAAAAAGTATTATAAGTTTTTTCCTAAAGTTTCACAGGAATGTGACATTCCTCTAACAAAAGTAAACACTTGTCACTTCTTAAAGTTTTACAAATATTTAACAAAATTTTAATACAATTTGGACAAGTCGCACAAAAGTTGGTCAATAATTGGGCAAAATTTAGATCACGCTTGAGCAAATTCTGGACAAAGGTTGGGCTAAAATTTGATGTGCACAGTAAACGTTAAAATCAAGCTTTAAGAAGTGACTGAAGTTTACTAAAGCGTAATGAAGAAAACTAATGCTAGGTAAACTTCAACACATGTGCATAGTATCTACAGAGCTAAATACGCTGAATACTTTCGTGCAAAGCTAACTACGGTTAAATATCGCCAAAAATGGTTATATAAAACTAAATAAAATAACACCTAGTATAGATAACCTTTTAGTATTGACGGTGCGTTCCCTTTAGAACCAGCGAGAATGTATTACAGTGAAAGCTTTAGCGAGCAGTTTTCTTCAGCCATATCTTCAATTATAAGATGAAATTTATAGAAATATTGATACAGGATGGAATGACTAATTGTCTACCAATACCGTCAATAGAGCTGCTACATACGATATGGAACCCTCAGAATCTTGTGCGCATTTGCTGATCTGCCAAGCTGTAGCCAGTATATAGTTTAGAGGCCGCTTAAAAGTTTATTGATTTTTGCTGGAGTACCGTCCCGAAAGCCTAGTTGAGACTAGTAACCTATGGGAACTCTCTGGGGCCGCTGCTACCTAACCTAACTCTATGACCAATCGTATGCTGTCTCGGGGGTAAAATACTAGGAAATGTGAATATCGAGTTTGAGAAGCACCTCAGCCTTCAGAAGACTATAAGAAAAAGAAGAGGCGAAACAATCTCCAGCCTAGTCATGCGGCTCCATTTCATCACTCACTATTTTCCAGCTCGTACCGTTGATATTTCAACTTTGACTCCCATTTTTTAGCAATATACAGGAAAATATAAACAAAATGACTATGGGTCCGACTAGAAATATTCTAAAATGCAATTAAGCCAGTCAGCATTTTGAAAAATGAGGTAGCAATAAACATAGTCGTGAACTACAATTTTTTAGCTGACTGCATTCAATACTTGTCGAGTATCCGTAACATCGGCGTCCCTTTAGTGCATCAAGACGCGAAAGAAAAGATCCTTGAAATTTCTCGGTAATATCTTCGTCGAGAAAATGTCTTTAAAAAAATGTTTTATCCTAAGAAAAGCAGTACGAAGTTAGAGCACTACTGGCATGGAATTTTTGCAGAAAGATCCACGTTCTAAATATTTGGCTGTGAACAAATTATTATTTTTTCAACGAAGCATTTACAACAATGTACGCAATAAATGCTAATTCAATAGGGACTGAAAACTCCCGTACCTCGTATTCCATATTGACCATAGGCAGCAGCATTACCATAGTAGCGTCTGTCTACACTGCAAGTTTACAAAAAATAGTACTAAGTTTATCGTCAGTCACTTATGAATACGGTTGAATAAATACTCCTTTCATTCGACGATATATTCTCCCCGACCGGTTTTTCTCTCTCACTTGAAGCATTTGCATAGTGCATTGTTTGATGGTGGTTGCTGTCCTATTGAAAATATTGTTAGTTATTCAAGCAGAATAGAGGTCTACCAATACCTAGCAAAAATTACTGATTTCCCAACCTCGGCAAACTCGCCAAAATCGCGCTCTAGCTTTACATGGTCTGTGAGGTATTCAGCAACCATGATAAATATTCGAAGAATATGTAGTAATTACGTTTTATCTGCCAAATATAGTATTAAAACTGAAACAAACACAACTTTGCCGTGCTAGCATTATTGTAGTGACAGGTTAGATACAGTTGAATAATGTTTATGAAAGTTGAAAGGGTTAGAGGCTAGTACGCTAGTAAAGGTTTACTAGCTTTATGAAGAGATAGAAGAGGCTTACATACAGCTAGAGAGAAAAAGATACGAAAAATTATATATGGTTATAAGTGGTTCGATATAATTCGATATATTTATACGATATATAGTTATAGTAAATTAGTTCAGTGTTACAGACTGATGCAAAAATTATGTCCAATCTCTTTCCACTAGAGCTTTAAGTGTTAGTCAATACAGGATTCAAAATGTCACAATGAGAAATTGCACCTATGTTTTCTATATTAAAACTCAAGCTACACTCCAAGGACGCACTTCTTCTACAAGTAACGTAGTGCTAAAAGATAGATAAGAGACACGAACAAACACGCGGACTCACTTATCGGCACCAAAATTTAAGGATCTGTTCCTCGTGACAATCCTGATAGTTTCTGTAAATATCGTGAAGATCCGTCCATAACTTTTCGTACTATGTTGCTAACAAAGAGAGAGACAAACCCCGGGCAAAAACATAATATCCTTGGCGGAGGGATATGTATTTTGATAACGGAGGGAACATGGTCTTATTTCGCCCGACAGGCCTGCGAAATTTTTTTTCCTCCGTGGCTGCTCGGTTTAGCCACGGATGCTCCTCCCGCCACAGCCTTCCCGTCATTACCTCCGCCAAGGAGCTTATGTTACAGTAGGCGTTTGTCTTGTCTGTCGCCAAGATAACTCGTCTATACACTAGAATGACGACGACAATCAAGGTGGACAATAGAGTACTTCCACCAACCTCCTCTGGCCCTGCCGTATACAAGAGGTTGCACCAAAAAAAGATAAATGATAACTTAGATTGTACTACTGAAAGGTAGGAAGAGAAGCAGACTGTGGAACGCCGGGCACACTGTTATGGCAACAGCCAGGTTATCCCCTGTGGGTATGGCGTTGGTGCCGTAAAGCTCATTCGCCTTCAATGCGTATATCCTCATACCTCTCAGTGGCTCATACGTCCACAGGGTTGTGCCCCAACGGAGGAGTTACAAGTTTAGTTGCTTGGAGTCGACTCAATGTAGGTCGCGTCTTTCAATACTAGCAGGAAATGGGAGCGGAATTTTCATATCTCACTCTAGAGCCGATACAACTTACTTGCACTGCACTAGACAATACTGACATGTTTTTTGTGTCTCACACTTCTGACATAGACGCACGTTATAACTGCGCTGGATGAACCCCTTCTAGAGCGATCAGCATACAGGAAAGGTATGCGTAAGCTGAACTACTGCAGTTCCGAAGCTATGCAAAATACATAAATGACCCTCAGAGTACGCTTAGAAGAGACAGCCCCAGAACCTACTAAGTTCTGATGGGACATAATCTCATCTGTTAGTTACTCGTAGACCTCAAGAAAGGTGCATGTGTAGCTGGCACCGGAACGCACTACCGTCGTTCACGACCACTTTGCGCTCACGTAAGCTTTCCTGCGCTCGCCACCACTAAAAAAAAACACTACCTAAGCTAACCTAGCCTAACCTAACCTAGCCTAACCTAACCTAGCCTAACCTAACCTAGCCTAGCCTAACCTAACCTAACCTAGCCTAACCTTACCTAGCCTAACCTAACCTACCCTTACCTAACCTAACCTAACCTAACCTCCTTACCTAACCTAACCTCCTTACCTAACTTTCTAACTTAACCTAACCTTACCTAACCTAACCCAACCTAACCTTTCTAACCTTATATAGCGTTACCTAGCGTTACCTAACCTTTCTAACCTTACACAGCGTTACCTAGCGTTACCTAACATTACCTAACCTAACCTTACCTAACCTATCCGTAACCTAACTTAATCAGCGATACAGCGAGCTGCGCGGCGCGCCAACTTGAACGCCGCTCACACGAGCACGATCTTCGTACACAAACATGCACACAAAGCGGTCGTGAACAACAGTAGCGCCACCGGAACGAGACAGCAATGCCAGGCATCCTTCTATAGTCAACGCTGATAAACTTAACTCGTAACTCCGATGCATGTTAGTGTGGTTGGTCTGGCTTAGGACCAGGATACTACATACGTAACACATAACCTGACGGGGTTGTTACAATACACTACGTTAAAGTGAACTAATGCACTACAGTCACAACAACAATGCCCAAAATCTCACTGAAGGCAGCAATTTCGACATAGAAATCGTGAAGGTTGGTCAACTGTTTGGGATGCCCAACTTATACGCACTAGAAGGTAATCAAATAATCGTCTTGAGCCACGACTGGTATACATTTACATGTGATAGCCTGTCGGCATCGCCACGTGTAAAGTTCTCTTCCCATGTATATTTTTCATCCACCCAACGGATATGAATTCTTTTACTGATGTCGAGAGGCCATATAGTTGATCTCTATTTATCCCGTTCTTCTCATTTTACGCTTACGACCCTAGTGCTTAACTTATTAGTTGCTTCAAACGATGAATACTAGACAAGAATGTGGTGATGTCAGTTGCTGCGCCAAGGGGGAGGGGGGCTTGAGCCTTTGATAATGAGCCAAGCTCCCCCTGAGCCCCCCACAACATCGATACAATTTAACACATGTTCCCTCAGGTTATGAATCCCTCCATATATTACTCTAGCCCACTTCAGCCTCCTAGTGCAAATTTCCAGTCGCCACCACTGAGTGATGTGTGTACATTCTTAACCCATTTGGCGCACGTTCGATTTGGCTCCGAAAGTAAGCGTCGAGGCTTGACTAGTCCACAAGTTTAAATTAACTTTGGCTTCGCTTTTTTGAACCCTATTGTAAGGGCTGAAAGCCACGCGATTACGTTGAGCCGGCTGAAAATTATGTTTTGTGGAGAGGCATTTAGTTTCTGATGGTTTGAAAGGTAATGGATTAAAGGTCAATGCCGGTCTGCAGTTTGCAGCAAGTCAAGTATTGATTTCTTAATTGTGGCGCCCAGTCGAACGTTTTTAACCTTAGGAAAATCAAATGGATAAAATACTTGGATCCTGCTATCTTGAAACAAAGTTTTTATGAAGGGTGACGTGACAGTTGGTGAACATGTGACTCGTCACTGAAAAAATAGTTGTTCAATTCTAGTGCGCCTTCCCTTGCTACGACATTAAATATCTGACATGGCGTGTTTATACACCACGATTGCTAGAGGCTTTTTTTAGGAGTGCCCAAAAAACTATTTACGGTATTTGTGGGGACAGCGATCTTCTCCACACTAATGCATGTTGTAGCCTATCGTACTTTTTTCTATCTCAGTTTAGTAAACAGAACTGACATTGCTTATTGAGTCTGTGTAGAAAGTGTTTCCACTGAATACTTTGCAGAGACGTCTGCATCTTTTGAACATAGGGAATGTTCGTTCAATCGTTGTCGCTTTCGGCGCTTCATCTAGTCGTAGGTCTGGCAGATCACAGGCAGGGTATCTATTGTGCAAGTCTTCTTGTAGACGACCAGATCATTCCATTCCTTAGCGTAGCAATGCTCCGTTATGGTGGGGGGATTGACGAGTTCCACTTCACAGAGGTTGAATCTGGTGCCGTCTTTCCAAAACAGAGTGCTGTTCAGGTGCATCCAAGCTATGCACGAAGAAGTGCATCGATTCCGGATTTCTGAAAGAAAAAAATCATATTATCGTATACTTAAATCTATTACAGGCCCATTACCGTTGCCGGATGCACAAGATGCTGGAATAATTTGGACGATGTTCCTTCTCAGCTTAGTTCAAATACATTGTTCCTTGACTGACCGCACTTTATTACTTCCGACAAGGGAGTTGTTTTTTCGGCATTTTTTTGAGCGTTTGTCTGTCCCTCCGTCTGTCGTCAAGATAATTTAAAAAGTTATGGACTTATCCTCATGAACAGGGGTTGTTAGGAGGAACAGATTATTAACTTTTGGTGTTCACTCCTGAATCACTGGTATTGTCTAGGGTAGCTAAATTTGCAAGATAATAATAGCTTTTGGTAAAGATGTGTTGAACAGTTTGTCTATCTGTTTTTTCTAGATAGCATAGCCGAAAAAGTTATGAACGTGTTTTCGTGGAATTTGTAGGGTATGTTAGGAATGTTCCTATAAGGAAATGGCAAAATTTGTAATGATCTCTTAGTCATTGTCTCTGTTTGTCTCTCCGTTTGTTTTTACGGTTGTCAGAATATTTCTCAAAAAATTAAGAAAAGATTTCAAGGAAAGTTGCAGAAACTGCTAGAAATGCAATGGCCGCTAGCGATCAAATTACGCTGATGATCTGTTTGTGTAAGTCTGACCATAAGTTTGTCTTAGTGTGCCAGAACATAGCTGAAAAAGTTTCGGAAGGATCTTCAAAGAAATTACTAGAACTGTTAGAAATATTACAAGGCATGAATGACTAAATTCTGATGGTAATAAAAAGGAACTATGGTTCCAGTGCCAATTTGAATTTTTTCATTCATATTACGTTGCTTGGCGGAGGTATGCGCATAAAACCTCTTAAGTTAACGACCTCCGCCAAGGAGGTTATATTTTCGTCGAGTTTGTTTGCTTGTCTGTCTGTATGTGTCTGTCATTTTATCTTTCTATCTGTTATCATGTTAACTCAAACAGTTTTTCAAAATTTACAGGGATTATTAAGTATGTTAAAAAGTACAGATGATTAACGTTTGCGAAGATCCGTCCATCTGTTTGTTTATCTACCTATTTTTTCTTAGCACTATAACTGAAAAAGTTATTTGCAGATTTTGTGAAATTTACGTGAATTATTAGGTATATCACAAAAAGTAAATGATCAAATTTTTATGATGATCTGTTCGTTGTTTTTTTCGTCTCTGTGTTAGGTTAGCAAAATAACTCAAAAAGATATGAACGGATCTTTATAAAATTAACATGAATTGTTAAAAATGTTTAAAAACATAACTAATCAAATTTTGGTGATGATCGATTAGTTTGTTTGTGTATTTGACTAATGTTTATCTGAATGTTTGTTAGCAGATGCTGTTACTACTGTTGAAAGGCACAAATGATGAAATTTTGGCGTTAATGCAAAGTAAATCATGGTTTCAGAGCCAATTTGAATTTACCGTTACCTTGCTTGGCAGAGGTATACGCTCTCAGGGTGCTCAAGTTGCTTCTGTAGTTAGCAAGCAATGAGTCCTTACAAAAGGAAATACCGTTGCTTAAGGCTCGCGCACACGTACACAAAAATTGCTTTGCTACGCAATTCTGTATCCGATTGCGTTGCAGAGTACAAGGCTTCAGCTTGGACATTGCTATGCCATTAAAAAGAAAATCTAAGGTATGAGTTGTTCCTTGCAGTTTGTACATTATAACAAGCAGCAATGGGCAAGTTTTGAAAATACCTCCTACTTCTGAGTGAGTTTAAAGTAGCAGTGATGCCTACCTTCAGCGAGACTTTCAAGCGGCATCAGTAGCATTTAGTCACGGCAACGTGACGGCCGAAGCGAAGAGTCGAGTGACTGAGCAATTTTCACAATAGTGTTCCCATGCTATATATTACAAGGTCAATTGCTCGCAAGCATGTGTCGCGGTCTTACGAAATTTATGTTTTCATCTCGATGTCGTGGACGATTTTGGGCCAATTTGAATTCTGAGCTTATTATATTCTTGAAAATGCTGCAGATATTTTCTTATTATCAACTCTCTGAATGAACGAAAATAGAAGTATGTACATTTCATCCTATCAGCCTTGTAAGTTTCAGTCGCTACTGTTGGCCATATGTGTGTCATATTGTGCCTAAATACAAGTTGACAGCATGCAACAACTCTTGTAACAGAGAAAACCCTGAAAAAGAGACCCTCGAACCTGAGAAAATATAGAGATACTTAGACTGACGAGCGTCGTTCCAAAAGTAATGCCTTCTATTTTTTTTTTTTTATTCCGGCCGAAGGGATCTGAAGGAATGGCAAATTACACAGTTATGATGAATGACCCCTCAGGGGGCATAGGATGGGTCATAGGATGGGTCATAGGGTTAGGTTAGTTAGGTTCGCCCAACTATGTTATGGGGCGCGGCGACCCCAGGGGGCTCGTGTATGTTACCTTAGCCATTAGCTAAGCCTTCGGAACGTCTGTCTTTCGTATCCACTGTGCTTATTTCCCGATTTCATACTCCTACTTGCTCATACTTTGTTCTGTTCTCCCTCTTCTTTCCCAACTTGCTGTTCCTATGGGCGTTGATCCTGTATGAGAACACCTTCGTGCATGGGTTCCCCGCTTTTATCGACATACCATATGTCCCTTGCTCTTTCCTCTGTGATATCGCTCCGCTCGGAAACGGAGGCTTCAACTTTCTGACTATAACTATGATGAATGAACTTAGGCACGCATGTCCTGAAAGTTTCCTTTCTCGGTTGCTGATATTTACGGTGTGACGCTGAAAGAAAGCAATCCCTTTCATGAACGTGAATCAGAACCACAGATGCTTCACTGAATTCCTCCATGCAGAAAAAAAATTAAACCAATCAATGTTCACCGGCGCCAGATAAATGTTTACGAAGCCGATGCAATTGACGTCAGCACGTTTAGGAGATGGGTTCGTCGATCTCAGATTGGCGACAGAGATGTGAATGACAAAGTGCTAACCGGACGTCCATGTACAGCCACCACCCCGGAAGACAAAGTGCGCCTCGATTAACTCATCCACACCAATCGGTAGATTACGGGGAAAAATTGGTCGCTTCGTCAGGTGCTGACTTTTCCGACTCAAGCAATAAAGCTCTCGTTCATCGCTGGCAAAAGTGCACTGATACAGCACCATATGACAAGAACTGCAGCAATCGCTGACGTCATACTGAATGACCAACAAAAAGGTATAGGGTAATGTCTCAATTACCGAATGCCTTTCTATTACCGAACGCAATAAGATTCCTACCTATATTCGGTAATAGATGGGCATTCGGTAATTGAGACATCCTAGTTAAACTTAACTGGTAATACTTTCATCAGGGCGGTTTCACTAGTTTGTATAGCGTTTGAAAAAAATCTTCCAAGTGAAGTGGCTAAGTGAGGTTGTCGAACTACGGTAGTAGTATTGTAAAACCATCGGGGCGTACCCCATTTCAAAAGCCCATTTTTAATCCGGTTAAGAACCTTGGGTCAGTTAATAAAAACATTCCGAATTACATATTGAAAAATCTTTATTTTAGCCCCTTTTTATTCAAATTATTTGATAAAATCACATGAAAAAGTCATTTTGCTGTCCACTAGATTAATATGGAATAAGATGACAGAAAGGAGTTTACTGAAAATATGTATATAGCCGATTACTCTATTTTCAAATAGCTTTAAAAATCTATTTCTTATTATTGAAATAATTTGTCAAGAAAAAAATTCAACTGAAGTCGGAATAATTAAATCTTCTCTTCAAGATAATTTATTGTTTTCCAGTCTTTGTTTTTCACGATATATAACCTGGGTTTCTTCGTTTTTGTCTCTAAATCTTGCAGTCGCTTTTCTATAGTAAAACTTTATATTTTCCAAGAGCAAGCTTTCTAAGCGTTCCATTTTTGCATATAAGTAAAGTAAGCTCAGCTTACTACTACTACGGTAGTATTATTGTATTTTCTTCAAGATTGTGATTATAAACATTTTATTCGCAATTGTCTTATCCATGCTCACAATTTTATTTTAAGCTTTCTCGGTATTATCCGCCGTCGTCATTTTAATAAAATAAACTTACACAGAACCGTCCAAAAAGTTACTCTTTATTCAAAAATTTGAATGAAACGTATTCTTGCCCAAAATTTCTCTGGTATTTCCTCTCTAGTGTCTGTTTCTTTTTATTTATTTAATAAAGCTATAGGGATTTTGATGGGCGTTATTACAAAATTTTCTGAATTAATCACAGTCCATACAAAAAAGGAATTATTGTTATTGCTTCATTTTTACTCCAATTTACTTACATTTTATAGCATAGTAGGCTACATTGTACCTTGACACTTCACTCGCCCGATTTCTGACAGAGCAATTTGCAACCAGCCCTTACTGGGCGCCGTCAAAGAGATGCAGTATGCTTTCTTATTGGGGCACATACTTTCTTGGAAGGTTTTACTATTATATTATTATTGTTGCTGTTGTTGTTTACGCCTTTTCTTCCACGAGCTGCTCAGCTCTGTACATCGGCAGCACTGGATAGCATTTCAAAGCCCACGTTGACCAACATTAGTGTATATCGAGCAGAACAGGTTTGCCACTAGCAAAACTTGCATATTCAGCGCCCCGTCTTCATGCAGAGCAAAACAACCATCCAATTATTATTACTAAATCACACCAGACTGGCGACGTAAGAACGGAGAAACTCCATGAGGTTAACAAACCCCTAAGAAACCAGCCCAGCGGATGAAGAAAACAAAAGAATGAAAAAAAAGAAGATCCAAGATCACAGAATAGCTCTGTGTACAGATCGTTTAATGCTGCCAATACCAGCACCAACAAAAATAAAGCCATCAAGACAATTCCAAACATCCACACACGATGGAAAAAACGAACGGGAATACTGGCCCGTACGGCATCGTAACGGTTCCAAGGCAAATTCATGAAGAGCACCACTACGCCGAGTATACCTCACCCGAACAAATGGATCCGGAAGAAACTCAGACAGTGGATGACTGGGGCAGTTATAGATTTTATACAAAAAACAGACCCCACCAACTCTGCGACGATGCGCCAGATCACAAGGCACAACACCACTAGCATGAACGCACATCGACGAACCACCTTGTCAAGCAAACACAAATGGCAATCGGCAGCAGAACCCCAGACTACAGAGCAGTACTCCAGAAGAGGGAGGACAAAGTAATTAAAGCAGCGACATGTCAATTCTACCGAGCCAAACACCCTCCAAGCACACCTCATAAGACCAATTTTCTGCGATGCACGTGAGGCAGCCGAACGAATGTGGGGCTCAAACGTCAACTTTGGATTACCAGATTACCCGAGATTACCAAGTCATCAACCACAGGAAGTGATACACCATCCAGCATGAGTGCAGGAAAAGGAGGTCCCACTGTACGCGACCTAGACACGAGCATGGTCTAGTCTTGCCCGCATTTAGCTTCATCCCCCACCTAAAACACCAGGAATCAATCATTTCCAAATCATGCTGAATAGATTCTGAAACCTCTAATCTATCTCTAGACTTATCGCAAACAGCCAGTAAATTAACATCATCAGCTTAACCAATAAGTAAATTATTAACAAGATGAAACAGATCCGCCGTGTATACAATGAACAACAAAGGCTACAGAACACTACCCTATGGGACACCAGAAACCAAATCCAAAAACTCGCTCCTCTTCCCATCAACAACTACCCATTGACGTCTGTCAGATAAAAAATTGACTAATTACCGCAAGAACTGAACCACCAATACCCATTAATCTCAGCTTATGGAGCAGCCCAAGGTGATTAACGCGATCAAAAGCAGCACTAAGGTCAAGCTGAACCAACCTTGCCTCATGATCCCCATCAAGAGCCAGTTGCAACACATGAGAAATGTGAAGCAGAGCATCACAGGTTCCCAATTAGCAGGAAAGACTTCTCTATCATAGCTTATTCTAATCCAATAGAACTCACAACTCTAGAATCACTATTTATCCATGAAACAAAACCTAGCCCCAACATAATGACTTCAGCCGTACCACTCGTTACGATTCATGACTACCGCTTTTGCCTCCGACTGCACTTGCCCGTTTCCCTCCGCTCCCCTTACCGTCCAACGCTTATATAAAGACCCTCGTTGCGCACTGTAGTCATTTGCCTTCTAAGTCCCCCCTGCTAACGCATGTCCAGGCTTAGTTCATGCAAAATAAAATATTCTTTTTAGTCACCCTTTGCAGGTTATAATTTTTGAATGTCTGATGGTGGGAATTAACTTCCCGAAACGTTAAGTTTTAGAGAAATTTGTCGAATTCGTACCTATTTATTTAAATTAGCTTCAGTTTAATTATGTAACTATTTATATTCCTAAAGTTGAAGATAATAAATATTTACACAAATATGTGAATTAAAGTGAAGTATGGCAACGTTGAAGCAAATAACAGATTAGTGTTAGGAGTAGACTGGAGTAGTGTTAGAAATATTGTGGTATATTGAGTCACCAATGAAGAACAAATCTTATACCATGTTCATAAATAACATCAGCTTCGTATTTTAAGTTTTTCATTGTATGGTGTAGTTTCTGTGTAGTCTGTGTTCTAAAAATGCTTGTTGTTATTAGATACTGGTTTCTCGGTATTTTTAGAAGTCCCGTAAACCGATACAGGTAGTTCTCGTTATAGACCGGACTTCTATACAGGTTTCGATAGTCACAAAATATTTAGTTCCAGGTTTTTCATTAATTTTTTATTTTTCCAGCCGCACTAGGGCCAACTTCCAAGAGGCGTACTACGTCCACGTGCACCCTTTATCTGACTCAGTTTATTATGTTAACATAAATTTAAAAAACACTGTCCGTGATTATATACAAGGTGTATTATCATTTTAAAATTCTTCTCTATGCTTTTTAATAATTTGAGAACCAAAAAAATTATTGTGGTATTCCTTCAAAACTAATCATTTTCTTTCAGAGTTATTAGAAAGCACGGACTGAGGCTTGTTTCAGTGAGACTGTAAACCGTGTTGTTATGAGATTCCAGTGTAATACCGTTTGACTTGAAAGCATATTGATGAATGCGACGCATTCTCAGTGCAATAAGCGGAAACCATTCTTTAACAATTGCTGATGGAGCTTCAATTTGGCTATTTTTCAAAATGAAAATGTAGAAACCTGCATGAGGGAGATTATACATTAGCTATAGGATATTCTCAATTGAACACAATGCTTGCACGCAGAAGCAATGTTTGCAAACAAAAAAGGTTCTACCCAGCTCGTAACTTAATAAATGTTGAAGTTATCGTCGTTGTTACCTAACCTGAGTCGTATTCCAGTCAGAAATAATGGTTGTGATTATAGTAGAACATAGTGGTGTATGAGAGATTAAGGTCGATCATTGATGATAAAACAATATCGTAAATAAGTCGACCATAGCATAACGTTGATTTAAGTATGTATAGGTCGATATTAGTGGAGGCAATATTGGTTGTTAAAATTTGGTCATGAAACGAAGGTCAGTGGTAGTATATGGGTATTTGACTACAATATATGGTAGTACATGTACATATTTTTGAAGACTATATACGGTTGAGCATATGCTAGAGCATAACTATGGTAGGTTTTCAATGGATTTCCCTACCTACGATCATGAGGGGAATTCCTCCCATTATTTTGGGAAGAATATGTATGGATTGCTTTGGATTATAAGAATATNTATGGTGTAAAAATTGTGCACATTCTCAGTTTTTTCTTTCCTGTCGATGAATTGCAAAAAATTGCAGGGTATGTATGGACGCTAACCGTCTTGACGGTTTTTTCATATATTGTTTCCATATTTTTTTACGCTTAACCGCTTTAGCGTAGTTACCCATCACCTTAATTTGTTTGCTGTATCCCTTGTTAAATTGTATTGCAATCGTTGATCAAATATTGCAATCTATTTTTAAGTTGATTCAGTTTATATCTGTAAAGTTTTATCAAGAAATTATTCCCATAAGCTTTATGTCAAAGGATGTCAAGTTCCATGCTGTATTTAGTCTTACGTACCCTGACAACGGGTACGGCCAAAATTCTTATATCGGTTGTGACTTCCTCTAAACTGTGTAGTATAGCTCTTTACCGGCTTAGAGTTAAAGAAGTTGCATTTAAACGTGCGTTAAGCGCACAAACTGGTTCAAGCTCCTGCTCCAGCATAGTTCTGAAGCTTAGAGCCTTTGGTCATTCTGAGTTGCAGGCGTAACACGCACGCATGAATTTAACTTTTTTCTACAAGAAGCTAATCATTAGCAAACAAAGCAAGCATTCAGTGCATAACATGTGAACAGTTGTAAAGGTTTATCTGGGTAGAATATAGTTGTATCATTCGCTGAACACAGTCGATTTTAGTCATGAATGGTGTTTCTTACAGTTCACTATGGTAGATCATTGCTGTGCAGCCCGCAGATGTTTTTATGCGTTTTTGCTGCCTGTGTTGGAGTTTTGCTCACCGGTCTGGGCTTCAGCTGCTGACACTCACTTGCATCTGTTGAATCGACTTGTTAGTTAAGCCAGCAGGCTGTGCGCTGATAATGATCTGGTGAACCTGTCCCACAGGAGAAGAGTTGCAAAGCTGTGCATGTTTTATAAGGTGTACAATAATAAGAGGCATTGGTTGTATTCTTTTTTCCTGCTCTCAGGGTTTTTGGGAGAATTACTCGTGCTGCGTGCGGAGCGCACTCTTTCACTTTGGAGGCTGTCAGGTGTCGAACTAATCAGTTCTGTCGGTGCTTCGTGCCCTGGTCGGCTAAGGTTTGGAATTTGTTGCCGCCATCGGCTTTTGGTGGTATTGGTCTGCAGGCGTTTAAGTCAGCTGTTAATTTTTTTTTTGCTGGCTTTCCTTTAGCAGCGTTTTGGGCTTCCCGGTGTTGCAAGATGCTTCATTTGGTTTGTATTACCTGTTCGTGGGAGCTCAAGCGTGAAGTTTTAATAATAATAATGGTAATTACTTGATAAAACTTTACAGATATAAACTGAATCAACTTAAAAATAGATTGCAATATTTTATCAACGATTGCAATGCTATTTAACAAGGGATACAGCAAACAAATTAAGGTGATGGGTAACTACGCTAAAGCGGTTAAACGTAAAAAAAATATGGAAACAATATATGAAAAAACCGTCAAGACGGTTAGCGTCCATACATACCCTGCAATTTTTTGCAATTCATCGACAGGAAAGAAAAAACTGAGAATGTGCACAATTTTT
>LQNS02278159.1:14764926-14803650 GCA_001587735.2 Parhyale hawaiensis
ATGCTGACTGGTGACAGTGTGCCACCTGTAGCAGCCATGTGCAGTTCTATGCTGATGGGTGACAAAATGCACTTGTAGCAGTCATGTGCAGTTCTATGCTGACTGGTGACAGTGTGCCACCTGTAGCAGCCATGTGCGGTTCTATTCTGATAGGTGACAAAATGTCAGCTATAGCAGTCCTGTGGAATGCCATGATGGTTGGTGACTAAATGCTTGCAGTAGCAAGCATTACTTGCATTCATTACTTGTTTTCACTCTACCGACAGTTTCATTTCCTGACATATTATTGACAATATTCTGAGATGCCTGCTCCACTAATCGCCAAGCTATCTGACAAACTAGAGATCAACCAAGGAACTCCACCTACTAATTGAACTCAGTGCTTCACTTTATTACTAAACACGTACAAAGAAAACTACATCGAAGATGATGAAAAATATTTCGTTGACATCTTGAAAATTTAAGCGGTTATCACATAAAGATGTAAATATGATACCGATTTGCGAAAGCTATAATAGACATTGACACTGGGTCCAATTCTCATGTGATGGGGACGAATGTGCCACCGCCTTGGCACACCTGACTGGCGAGGGTATAAAACACTGGAGCGCAGTGGTGCCGATAGCCATTCAGTGTGCAGACCTAGTGCCCACAGGTCTCTGTACTGCCTTTCAGTAGCGCACCTACCTACCTACTGACCACAGTTCTTAGAGTGTCTTTGAGTATATAGACCCAGACCACAGGTCTTATGAATATCTACCAGACTTTATATGTATTCCTGAACCTATAAATATATGGATAACAGTACATTCAGTCTCCATATCCACTGAGGTACCGACAATACGGCAATCGACGACATCCGGCAAAATTTACGGTGACCAAAGTAATAGATTGAGCGGCTGAGTACGCGGAGGTACATGGCACATGGTACACCATGCTGGTACAAGTGGTACAACAACGGAACAGCATACATTACGGTTGGCCTGCACATGTTAGTTCAGATGGAGTAGGTTAAGTTACAAGAGCTGCGTTATGTAAAACTAAAGTAAGTTATAATAGCGCAGATTAGAATTGCTTTATTTTAAAAAGGTGAAAACATTAATTAATCGTTGAATTTTCGCTGGTTGCGTTGATCCGAATTATTGTTTTATATCGTCACATCACCCTACAAGCTGTAATTTATTTTGCACGTTCGTTCCTAAAATTCAGCTTCATACTTCTACTTCTCAATAGGAAGGCAGTGACAAATACTTATGATTTTCACCCCGAAATTTATAAACACAGTACACCTGGTTCTCGATGTATTTATTCGAGGGCTACGGCTTGGAAATAGCTGGCATAAGGTTAAGTGGCATATATCTAATTTATGTATACATTACCAGCGGGACCCGTGGAAATTCCACATTAGTTAATGTTTTCACTTTTTAAAATGAAGCAATCATAACCTACACTGTTATACCTGACATTAGCTCGACTTAATGCAGCTACCTAACCTAGCCTACCCCATAAATAGCGCCTGTCTCTTGATCCTTACGAGCTGCGTTTAACCTCAAGTCTGTTGCACACGTGAGCCAAAACGTGGGAACGTTTCTCCCCATCCTTCCCATTACGTGCTGTGTATGCAGCTTTAACTTGTCTAATATTATTGTATCAAAAAACTGCTTAAGCTCCGAGCCGTGGCTACTGTTCCGCTACAGCGAGTGTATTTTTCTCAGTTTAGACTTTATCTTTGAATTGCTACTAAGTTTCAATTAGCTACTGTACATATCTGGAATCGGTGTATCTTAATAGATTCAACCGTCCTCAAGCGCACGGAAACGTTCTAGGAACGTGAAGCGCTTCCGTGTTCCGACTCGCTACCGGCGGGCTTAAAGTAGCCCGTGTATGCCAAGTCGTAGCGAGTCGATCCTAAGTCACCCTACACAACATATCTAAACACTATATCACCGGTGGGTTTCATAGATGTTTTACCAGCAAAATTTTCGCCCTTGTTTATCATGAATGATATAAACCTAGAGACAGGATAGAAACAAATCTAACAGTCTCACTCTTTGGAGGTACTTTTCCCGCTATTTTTGTTCTCTATTTACAAGCCTTCACTAACCGTTGCTTCTCATCGTCTGAAGATAACATCATTTAAACATTCGCACTTTTAACATTTTCGATTTTCAACGGTGTAATTGATGATTTCACACGGCCCATATTTTTTTAATAACTGATTCATGTCACCGAAAGCTCTTTTTCTGTCAGTTTACGTGATCGCTTTAAACTTCGCGCTTATATTTCACTTCAAAAATGCTTTAGAAGGAAGCAATTTGGAACGAATTTTCCATATTTGGATCGCTATGCGACCCCAGCAACGCGCATATTACAAAATATGAAAATCGGTACCGTATGTATTATACGTGTAAAATGAACTTCGCGTCTTTGCCTCGAAACTGACTGAAAGTTTCTTCAAGAACGAGCGCCAGAAGACAGCTATGGCTGAACGTCCTTCAAACGAAAATCAGAGCTTCTTGCAAGTAGAAGCTTTCGATACCTTATACTGAAAAGTCTTCTAGAGATAGGTTGATTCACTGGGAATCTTTTTCAGGATAAAAAGAAGCACCAACGTGATCACAAACATATTAAAAACCAGACGTGTTGGATTTTTAAAAAAATCCATCATCAGTGTTCTGAAAATGACAAAATTTGGATTATACAAGTAGTTAAGACTCAAGAATAACAAAAATATATCCATATTAAGTCCCTAACCGTTAAAACTCTATGAAATCATGGAGAGCTTAACAGCCGATGCGCACTCGTTTAGCTCTGGTCTACGTTTCAAAATGTACAACGATTCTAAAATGCGTAGGTCAGCCGTGGTTTGGGTCGTGTCTAAAATAGAAAAATCATTGCTCCTAAAAACATGATCACAATTGATACAATGGTGACGGATGGAAGATTTTGACGGTTTTGTAAAAAGTTGACCAGTTCACGTTGGTGCCTCTTTTTATCCTGACACTGAAAAGTGTTACGTACAGACACATGGACGGATGAACGGATGGAGCCGCAAGCAGAATTATAAAATAGATGACAATTTCGATTGGGCGCAGAAATTAAGGAAGCCTTCAGACGGAAACTTTAGCTTTCCAAGTATGATTTCGTGCTTCAAATATTAGAAGTAGCCCGATTACGTTCAGCTCGCTAAAAATTATGTTTTTCAATGCAAGATTAAGTTTTTAGGAGTCTCAAAAGTAACCGATATAGAGTCAACGCCTCTAACTCAATTCAACGGGTCAAAGCCAGTGCAACCGCCTAAAGTCAAGCCTCAAAACCATAATTTTGGCGCCCAATAGAACGTGCCTCTTTTAAGGGGAGGGCTACGTTCGTTTCATGGCCCAACTTCTACCCCCTAGTACTATATATACTACAGCTAAAGTAGAACATAACAGTAATGGTATGCTACAACAATCTGTAGACAAATATCCAAGATACTGTATTGTGGCATTGCCTCCCGCGCACAATTCGCATGAGAGCGAAATTTCACGCATGTAAAGTGAATCAGTGGCCCAAATATTCATTCACACCAGAGCGAAGTCGCATATAACGAGAACCAGACTTATTTCAAGCTAAATAATAACCCCACCGTTTTGCGTCTGGTACACGATGATATTCGGGATGGAAATTTCTTCCAGGCAATGTAAAAGTAAAGGTAGAAGTACTTCATAGAAAAGTCGAGCTTGGTGAGTTTACTTTTTCACGAAAATATAAGAAGTGTGTGTAATTTATTTTCTTCTCACGTTACAAGGCAGATGATAGCGCTGCAACGTAATCATTCCGCATTGTTGACATTAGTATGAATGGTGACCATGCATGACATACTTAAATAGCTAAATTGACAATTAAAGCCTAGTTATCCTATTGTTTGTAATTGTATTTCTTACCTGCATGAAAGATGTTCGGGTGTGTTTTTTCTGTCTTGGCCGTAGTTCGCGCGCCATCTTGTCCTGTTTCGGTTTCAAACTTTTTTCTTGTGAAACGAGAAAGCGATTGCACCTAGTAAGACGGCCGCGCGTTCGTAAAGTTGGTCCCCAACTGTTCTAAATGTTCGAACTAAGCGCAGTGTATTTTATATCGCACTGAAACTGCTCATGAGATTCATAGCTTCCCCGCGCCTGCTGTGTGACAGGGCTACACTTACCGCAAAGAATCAATTCAAAACTACAGTGCATTTTGGATTGATGTTAGTCCCAGAAATGTGTGCAAAGTCTGCACGTGATAATTTTGTCTTGTTCTCAATCCGTGTTTTCCCAGTTGAAAAATATTTAAAAAACGAACGATATAATACAACGTTATTAGCTGAATTTGTGCGGACCGACCAGAATTGAAAAAGTTCCAGTTTTTAAGAGAAAAAGAAAGTGTGTACTGTATTTGGGGACTTATTGTTTTTTAGAGGCGTCATTGTAGTTTTGGGGTTTTGCTTACGAGAATTTGGAAAAACCTTCCTAAAGCATATTTTATAGAATTTATTGTTTCTGCACCTATTCACCTGTGTGACAGTAGAATATAATGCGATCACTCAATCGCTCGTGACCTTTGACCTCAGACCCTCGCACGTGATTTTCCGGTTTATGACGGCCAATGCACTTCCGGTGTAGCGGGGGTCAGGGGAGGGGCGCGAACCGGAAGTGGACGGGGCCAGGGAAACCGATAGTAGGTGGGGTTCAGGGGTCAAAGGTCACGAGTAAAGGAGTGATAGAATGTAAGCGACCACTCCTTCGTTCGTGACCATTGACCTTTGACCCTCGCACGTGACCTTCCGGTTTAGGATGGCCAATGTACGTAGTTCCAGTGTAGCGGGGGTCAGGGAGAGCGCAAACCGGAAGTAGGCGGTGCCTGGGAAACCGGAAGTAGGTGGAGTCTAGGGGTCAAAGGTTACGAGCGAAAGAGTTGTCGGCATTACATTCTACTTGTGATGAAGCATATGTTCCCAATGCCTCACTGACCATCAAATTATTATGACAGCTAGGAGCAAAAAAGGGTAGTAAGCCATCTCAGCCATTACTATCTTGGCCGCCGAGTTAATGACGATCATAAATGTGGTCCCACTGTATGTTACATAAGTAAATATCTCAGCCTACATGCAGTACTTATTTTCCACACTCCGTGTTGTTTGGCTTAATGTAAGAAACAGCCTGAACGTAGAAAATGCAGAGAATACGCGAAAGTTAGTCGGGGCTTTGAGTACGTAAGCTAAAAGTTAAATAAACACAAAAATAGAAGCCAATTGACGGGTATAGGAAGAAGCCCCGGAGGAGAAAAAGCCCCGAAGCAAATAATCCACCCGGAAAAAGCCCCGCCTATCGCCTAATGTATATTCATTACCTCTTCTCAGTTATTTGAAGAAAGCTGTTTCAAAATAGATACAGTAAACAATATATTCTAAGCTTACCTAACCTAACCACTTCTAGTCTAGCCTAATCTATCCTAGCTCCTTTCTATCGAATCTTACCTAAGCCAGGCTAACATAACCACTCCTAACCAAACTCAACCTATTCTGACCTAACCTTACCGAACTTACTCTAACCTGATTTACTCTAACTTAACCTAACCGAACCTAGCCTAACCTATTCTAGCTTCTTCTAACCTAGCTAAGCCTAACCTAATTACCCCTGATTGGAGTCGGCCTATTCTGACTTAACCTCACTTAACTTACTGTAACCTAATTTATTCAAACCTAACGTATCCTAGCTTAACCTAACCTAATCTAGTCAAGTTAAACCTAATCTAGCTTCTTCTGGTCGAATCTAACCTAACTTATTTTAACTTAACCACACCTAACCAAACTTATTCCTATATTCAGCTATCTTACTCTGACCTAATTTTTTCTAACCTAATTAAACCTTGCTTAACCAGTCTCTCCTATCCAAAATCTAATTCACCTAACCTCACCTAATCTATATTAGGGGCTGTTGCAGCCCACGTTCGCAAAAGCAAAAATGTTAGGTGAAGTTTAGCTTAGCACAATATAATTTTGGTGTATATGAACATACAGTATTTCAAAATAACTGTGTTGAGCACCTAAATATCATTTCAAGAGACTGATGGGGCTTTTTTCCGTATGGCTTTTTTTCTTCCGTTTTTTTTTTTTTTTCTTTTTTTTTTTCTGGGGAATTTTTCCTCCCTGGGCTTTTTTCCGGATACCCACATGACATATAATTATACAGATTGTTACAAAATGAGCGGTGCAAACTTTGTTAATTAGAAGAATTGTTATCTGGTAGAAACAGAAAAAAAATTAAACCCCGTAGGTAAACCAAAAACTTTAAACGTCTTAGTTTTTGAAACACTGAGTGTGCGCATTTCCTCTCATTTGTTTTCTGTTAAGTGAAAAAAGGGAATTCGAACTCGGGAAACACGATATTTTCAAAACCTGCCGTAAATCAGCAAACTGCACAAAATATCCTTCCATATCGAAACAAGTCGGGCATCTCCATTAAATTTATCGCCTAACATGGATCCCCTACAGCTACCGTGAACCCATGGAGCGAGCTTCTTAATTGTCAGCCTCGACTGGTACTTCGTAAATAAATGTATCTTGTGACTCCAAACACCGTCACGATTCTCTATCATATTACCCTTACCGACATTATCTGAAGCATTGGTAACAACTCTTCAGGATTTGATTATCTGTATCTTGAAACGCATGTTTTTTTTATTCTTTGCGATAATCGAAACAGCTAGTTGCATTGCGTAGTGTGTTACCAAACACCAAAATTCAGTGGCGAGATATTCATTGAGGTCTTACAGTGTCTTCAGCAAAAATACAGAGCTCTTGGCAAAGCACAAGAGAAAGCTAAGAAGCACTAACCTTAAATAGATATCGTTCGCAGGTTACGAACGCAAGAGCAGAACAAAATACACACATTGTTTAATGTTTTGAACAATTACTTGAACACTTTGCCGAGTGCTTTTACCAAGAGCGGTAACGTTTTGCTTGGGTCGTTACTATCTTAACTGCACCCGTTGACTTTCCAATTGCAAATATGTGCACAGAATTCAGAAGATAGCTAGCAAGCTGCTTGCGCCAAGAAATATACAGAAATACACGATCAGTCGCCAATTTGGGATGCGTTCAACTGGGAGCCAAAATAAATTGGGCAATCGCAGCTTAGCTTGTCCGAGATATCAGGCAAGTGCCCTGGCTTCTACTTGCTAACTTAAGTTTCAGGCACTGACCCTGAATTGGCTGTCCGTTAGACTTTCAGAAACTCGTTTTCGCTCTGTAAAATGAAATTTTCAGCCGGCTCCACGTAATCGGATTGCTACTAACACTTGAAACACGGATTCCAAATCGCAAAGAAAAATCTTCTGTCTGGAATTTCGGACAAGTGAACCTCAACCCATAATCCTTTTTTTTTGTGTCATCTTGTTGGCTTGAAAGTTTTTAGTTATCATTAGCTAATCTCAGATGCTGACACCACCTGCAGGTGACTATAGCGCACAAGCTGACCCCTGCCTGCAGGAGCCCCCGGTGTGACTTTAGGCTATCCGAACTTTTCAAATTGGTAAGTCGGCGCCTTCATGATTACTCGCTGCGGTCGGAACTCTGTTGAACTTGAGGTTTAAAAGTGGCCTCGTGCACGGTCGGCCTTAAGTTTTCGGTGTTTTCTGGCAAGGCAATTAATTGGTCGGTAGAATTCAAAGGAGTTTGCTTGGAAAGAACTGCAACTGTGGTCGCTGCTGCTGCGCGGCTAAAAGTATACAAACTGATTACATTCGGGCCGCCGTAATTAGGAAGGCGAAGCAGTTTCACAGGCGCCGACCTGTTGCTGGAGCAAAACTTGCCTAGCCATCCTTCCTTTCCTGTGGTCACGTCGCAGGCTGAAAATCTCCGTCCTTTGAACTACGGCAGTGCTTGGGGCGAGCGGTTTGTTGGCCGGCCACCTCCGGATCTGAGGAAATTAACGTCATTCCATAGCTGTGAGAAGCGATATGTCTTACTTCAGTCCGTTTTAATTTCCTATTTAATTACTAGGCTTGTGATAATGTAACTGCATAATATGCGACGTATGCACATAAAACTCAAGTCCATATGCAGCTGAAATATGTATTTAATTTAAATGCATATGCATTTAAGGAAATGGATACGCATTTTAAAATGTAAATGCATTTTTAATATGAATATACATTTCACGTAATCCATAAAATTCGAGTAATTTCAGTGAAAAATATTTTAATGTATTTAAGTTTTTTCTTTACCTTGTCTTAGTTTGTATACATATAGGTACGCATATTCATTAACTTTCGAGGTTTCCTTAATGTAGGCTGAAATGAATAAACTTTGTTGAATTTGAAGCACTGATTAAATATATAACAAGTCCTAAATTTGAAGGATGTTCTAAATTTTTAACTGTAAATAATATCACCTAGTTTAGAATAACAAATCAAATAACATGTGGATTACTTTTGATAATAGTTGTGAATTTTATGTTTTCGAACTAAATTTCCTCTTAACTACCTGCTAAAATATTCTTATGCTAAGAAAACATTAAAACAATATTTCCATATCCCACGATGCTAAAGGTGCGTACAGAAGGCTCCCCATATCTGATGGACTAAGTCGTGTGATGATTTCATTTCAATTTCCTTGTAGAAGATTGCCTGTTGGTATAGAATTTATGTCTTTGATAATTTTGTATCCTTCATTTTTGGATAATACTAAGATGAGCTTGTTAATTATAAAGCGCTTTAATTCATGATGTTTTTATATAGTTACTTAGAATTTTATCATTTTGAATGTCACATGAATATATGTTATTGATATCTAAAGAAGAACACGTTTAAAGAGCTGTTTTCTTCTCGACTATTAATTTATGCATGTGCATTTTTAAATGCATATGCGTTTTCAATATGCATTTGTATTTTGTTGAATGCACATGCGTTTTCAATGTGCATATGCATTTTATTATGTAAATGCAGGATATGCAAAGTCACAACCCAATTAATTACGAACAAATTATTCGTTTGTAAGTTACGCCTAATGATATGTCAAAGCTGACATTTTTACAATTACATTGAAATGTAAGTCGTTAATGAGCTGCGACTTATCATTACAGACGAGGTAATTTGATGATGAGATGCGAGTCTTCTTATTTTATAAATCAGATTTACTATTGACTTATATATCCAGCAGTAATTGTTAAGGAGATAGAATGAATCTTCTATTTCACTGCTAAAATGCTATTAATGAAATGAGCATATCTATTTAAAAATTGATCAGCTTAATAAAGCACACACATGAAGATAGTGCAATAATTGTATGGAACATACTGTAGCTTACCACTAGGATTAAATTAGATATTGAAAGCAGTTAACATACTCGCTATACTTTATTGCAGCTCATTTGCATGGCTTCTGCTTGGTAAAAGTATGGGCTGCCATCGAATATACATATTGGTCAGTTTGTAGACGGAGCCATTACGAATCACATATACCAGCGAATTGGCTGACTTTTCTATCGTGATTTGGAGACTGAACGCGCATTTTCTTGCTTTAAGTGTCAAGCAGTCAGTATACTTATGAGCAAATATCACACTCAAACTGTATGACCTCGACCGGTGAAATCTGCCATGACACTATCGCTCAGCGATCTTATGCTTAAAGTTCAACCAAAGTGATCTACAGTACATAGGGTGGCAGTAGCTACGACACAGCTGATCCTTGACCTCTGCAGAAAAGCGACCAAACTTCCTCACAAGCATGTTGCCCACTGCGTGGAGCTTCAGCGTTTCTTTATATATATATTGTGGTTTTCACAAATATCGTTAGTGATTTTGAGGCCCAGGTAAAAGAAGCTGTTTATGTATTTGAGCTCTACGCCACTGAGGGGTATGACTTTATCGACGGGCAGGATTCCTTTTTATTCCCTAGGTTTAATGTTATGCAGTTTTGACAGTATTATACCTATTCAATGGACAGAATTTGCTAGCTTCGTTTTTGTAAATCGAAAGTAGTTTTTGCAGCCCGCTGGAATGGGGGAGGCAATAATCTTGTCATCAGCATAACTAAACGCATTCACTGCCTCACCATTAATATGGCACCTTTCTCCAGCTGTGTTCAGTTGGATGTGGATATTGTCTATGAGGGTATTAAAAAAGTCGGGGAGAATAACCCTCCCTCCCTTATGCCATTAGTCATTCCAAATGCTCATGACGTTGTCGTTCCCCATTTCACTAAGCACCTCTGAGTTAATGAAATGCTACGAATATTTTTCGGAGCAATTAGGTTCAACTGTTTAACTCCGAATGTGATATTTATTTCATGACATTAATCACTGTAGAATCCGCTTAGGAAAACACCAACTTAGGGATTGCAATTCAACGAGAAGCATTTCCAGTCATGTACATTCTTAACAAAGTTACTCCGGTTTCGACGTACAGGAACCGGTTTAGACGACATGCATCAGATGTATTATGTAGGAATTTGCAACATTGAAAATGGTTTGCATGTTCATGTGTGTAAGAATAGCACATATTTTCTTGTCTCACATATAACACACTTTCATCAATGTCGCTATTTATACCCAGCTTTATACGAGCTTAGATATTTGACATCCAGGGTTATATCAATACAGCAAATTAGTTCATTTCAGCCCAGCAGATAGCTTTATGTTTAATTTTCATCTAGCACGTGCCAGTTTCTTCATGTCGTGTCTATATACTTGGATTAAACGTTAAATGGGTTTACTTCTTACCGCTAATGGTATGATGAAGGTACTAATTTGAGAAGAACTATAGGCTATGTGAATCAATGTTATCACTTCAAAATATTATATTTCAGTCCCTGCATAATTGTATAAATTTTTTTGCCTTATATCTTTATGTAACAGTGTTTATCCAAAACAACTTTTCAGTATCGCTTACGCCTGAATTCGACACTGTTAAATATTTTCTGTATTATTTACAAATTCAATGTAAGCGCCTGTAAAATTACGATTTCCGGAGTTTTTCTTGTCATTCTCAACTTTTCTGTTGTATGCCATAGTCATAGAAAACGTCGCACACGCACTGCTTCACAAAAAGAATCATACATGCAGTTAGGACGTGCACATTCGTAATTTCCTAAGTTGTCGGCTTCAGTGGATTTCACTGCACAATAAACTCCGCTAAAAGCGACAGCCGCTTAAGACCACACAAAACTTGAGAAGTGCAATTGGTGGAGACCAAACCGAGACATAACCATTCCTAATGAAGATATTCTGCTCTATACGTGCAAAAATTTTGCCTTGCGAGTACACTACATGTTTAAAATGCATTATTTAGCTTACAATAACGAGCAAAATCATTTAAATTTTCAGTCATATATAGCACCTTCTTGGTGCATATGAAACGCAGTTTCACCAACGTCATAGGTTTCAACTTTAGAGAAGATTTCAACCATGCAGCGTTAATTTCCAACATGGCGAATTGATTTATTTTCATTCAACTGGTGGCGTTAAGTTCCCCTTTCGCGTAACCACAGTCGGCGACTGCATGTTTAATGTCTTTTAAATTGGGCTGAATATTTAACATAAATAGTTTGATTAAGATGAGCAGCATAAGAAGTACTGTATATTCCGTATTGCCCGAGTGTGCACGAATTTATCAAACACGCAGCCATATTTTTCAGGAATAGGACTGTTAAAAATCTTTAACCAGTCTTTGATTAGAGCCATTATTCAGCTTGTAAAATCTTCTGAATGTTTTCTTGATTCATTGTAACAGCAGAAAAGTTCAGAGCTTCCTGAGTTCTAATTTACTGCGCAAGAGACTGCACTATACTTCATTGCCCACTCAAAATCCCAAGTGGGTCGGACGGCAAATTGATAAAACTTCGATGAAATCTCTTCTGGGTAACATAGCGAGCTCAAGAAAAAAAAATAATTAAATTAAATTCTTTGTGCCAAGAAATGTATTTATCAGCAAGAAACCCAAATTCGTAGCTAGATGTTAATGGTGGCAGACGTTCATTGAAGTTTAGAACACTAAAATTACCTAAAATTAATTTTTCAATTTGACATTTGTCAGTACCCATGTATGCGCCCTTCTTTCCAATAGATGCAATCTTGCGTCTCCAAGAACATACTTCTTTTTGTTTACGGTCACTATGTGGACTGGATAAGATATTATCGAAGCTTCACCAATTTGCCGTGAGGCCTACGAGTGGAAAGTCAAGTATTGTGTATTCAATGACTGCACATTTGAAATGATGGCAAAATATTATTAGGGATACTTCCTGAGTCAGCCAACAGACATGACAGCTGTTATATCAGTAAGTCTTTCGGCAGACGCATGGCCGTGTTAGCGGGAACGCATCACAGTCTACGTACTACGGGGAATAGAAGACGACAGTGTAAATCCAGTTTCGTAAAGTTAGCAGTTACAATTATTTTCAGTACCATCGGGAAATAGCTTTCTGTGGTGTGCCTTGACCATTTTTTTTTAATGACACACGTACAACTGCTCATAATAACACACCGTTTTTAGATATGCAGTTTCAAAGTTGTGAAACAAAGCGGATTTCACTGTATTTTTAATATCGCCACCCACCTACAGAAGTGGAGAAAAAAGTCAGATGGTCTGTGGTGCTCGGACTCGGACTTTTTTGCCATTATCACTGGTCCCTATAGGTGGCCGCCAGGATGCATCACTACTTATGAACACATAAACCCAGTCCACATGCATTTAACAGAATGGATACACAAAACTCACCGATATTTCTTTGCACATAACTCAGGTTTTTCAGGAAATTACAAAATTGTATTTGCGTAAATAGCTGTGCCAAGTCCCTGCTTAATAAAAGCTACAATGATGCACGGGTCATACCGATGTCACATCCGAGTGCGCGTAGTTGCTGAAGTTATGCAGGCAGTCGGTGTTGGGTTACGCTTACGAAAATTAAGTCAAAAAACATTCTGTTTGGCTTCCACTTGTAACAAAGTGATGATGCTGATACCTGCCATCTTTGTGCGAATACTGCAGTGGTAAACACTTTTTATTTATTTTCCCTAACAGATTTCTATTCGGCACCAGCAGCTAAAACCCCGTACCCGCATCTGCGACAGTCAAAAACCCGGTTAGGGTAACCCTATAGGTGTCATCCAGTTAGAACAATACCTGTCAGTCTGATTTATCGGTCAGATGATGCATCTCACTACTAATGCAGTCAAAGGCGTTAAATTCACTCTATGGATATTCACTTTCCCATTTGCAAGAGATATGTATATAAGAATGTACAATAATCAGGTCAGGGATCATAAATATACTGAGTTCTGTAATCGTCCTAAGTATACCTACTTGATGTGTAGCCTTTATTTAAAATCATTTTGGGAAAAGCACCGTTCGGTCTAACCGGTATTCTCTGCTTCGCGTCCGTCACGCTTGGATAGCCCTTGATTGTGTTCAGTTGTGTAGCTCAGCTCAATTCAAGGCGAGTCTATTTACACTCAGATAACAATTCCCTAATTCACTGTCTGTGTTTGCTTCAGGCTCCTGTCTTCCATTTCACGGCAAATGTTTGTCATTAGATGCCGCCTGTCCAACTCTAGACCTGTGTTTGCCTGCAAACATCGCCGTGCTTCACATGAGACCTCCCCCAAGTCTGCTGCAGGTGCACTTTCGTGTGTGCTACTCCTTACCTGACAATACAAAAAAGTAGTTTGAAGACGTATTGCAGAGCATGCCGGATTCTTTAAACAGAAGTTTCTGTGACTAGACAGCTTTAACGTATTTAAACATCATTCCAAAATCTACACATTTTGGGAATTTGAACTCCCTAAAAAATTAAGAGAGATGATAGCAACTTCACCATCGGTACTTACGATAGGGTGTAAAAATTGCAGTTGCGACTGAGATATTAAGCATTTTGTTGAACAATGTAGCAAGGAGCAGGCAGAAGCCGTTCATGCCACCAGCAACATAAGCGAAATAGTTGCAAAGAACGTATCGTATTTAGTGTTTTCCTTGGGCAGAAGTAATATAACGCACGCTAACCCGAGTTACCCCTCAGAACATTTCCTCGAAATTTAGGACTTGCGGACTTTGCTAGTGCCTGTAAGCTGAATACCAACCTGCTCTGCTTCTACAAGTAAATGTTTATTATAATCGGAACTAAACTCATACCCTTCATGTAAGAGATTCCATTTGCTCTCCAAGATTTGCATAGCTCAGGGGAAAAACAAACAGTTATGCAATAATTCTAGTTTAGCATTTTCAGGGCGATTGGAAAGTCAGGGACTGGTCATCATTAGTAAGTGTACTGAGCCTAAGGGGGTTCAACTCGATTTTTCATGACATTTTTGTTCGTGGACCGATTGTTATGAAATTTGCACAGTACATGTAATTTCGAAAAAATTTTCGATTTACGCCATAGTTTTTGAGAAAATGGGGAAATTATGCTTTATTTTTTTTCTAATTATAGAAGTCTATGAGTTTATATCCTAGAAGAAAAACTTAGACAGTTTTGGAATCCTTGTAAAGCCGCGGGAAGACGAGCGACATCTTTACTAATTTCGATGGAACAATATTATGGATTGATCCAGCCTGCAGCGACATGTTAATGTACACGCAGCAGCTAAAGGAGCATGCGGTGGTAATGTTTTAAGGTAACATTATCACTAGCTGTATAAAAACAGAAATGGTAAATGTTAGTTTGATAAGTTTTATTTTTTGTTTACAAGCCGGTATTTTATTCCCTGTGCATAGTGCTTAGTGACTGAATTTTTTGTACAATCTTGTAAACGAAGCTTTTTCTTGTACGTCATGAAGGCCTACTGCTAAACACCCCTTTTCCGACAAATAAAAAAATCATAATATTTGCTCTCAACCCTACCCCGCTTCGGGACCTTTTTTAGGAGGTTATAGTGCAAGCAGCCCCATAAAAATTTGTGACACAGTAGCCCACTACCTCAGGATCCTTTTTCAGGAAAAAAATTGAAAATTTTAACCAAAATAGCTGAGTTGACCCCCTTAAAGAAATACTAATACTAATGTAGCATTTTTGTACGGCGCTTGGCGACTAGCAGTAATCAAAATATGTTTTAAGTTACGCTAAGAACATCTACATTTTAGTACAAGAACGTCAAAAATACTGGGAAAGAATGTGCTTTATGACCCGTATATTAATGATGCTCGTGTCACTAATGTGTTTGGACAGTTGCACTGCGCCTGCCAGCTTCATGTTCTGTTAAATAATCAAAAGAAGTGAGCACGACCACTTCCGCTTCATCACTGCAGTAACGTCCTGATCATCATCTGGCCATGTCAGGGCATCAGTAGAAGCCCCCCGGGACCCAACACATGTGTGGAAAACAACACAGACCGCCAAAACCCATTACATACAACAGCCAAACCAAGGAAGCGTACTCCTATATGGTCCATCTTGTGCAGCCTGACGGAACATAAATTTATTTGAATAATAATATTAATTTGTACAACCGTGATGACTTTCTAGGGCAGTGTTTCCCTATAACTCATCAGTGTAGACCCCTGCAAAGAGAGTAGTGCATCGTCATAGAGCCCTCGTGTTCTAGTGTTGAATGTATGCATTATGCAACATTTAGGTAACATCTATCTTACATAGGATAAAGAAAATCTTTGTCGTATGAATATTACTATAGCACTCCGAGAGCGCACACTGCCGCCTAGTAGGCAACACTGACGAAAAATTTAAATTGTCTCTCAAACCAAGATTTTCTTCGCGTCAACGCCACTATCTAATCATTTGTGCCTTTTCATAGTATTAACCGTTTCTATAATTTTCTTGAAGTTCCGTTCATTACTTTTTGAGTTATGCTGCTAACAAACATTATGACAAACATGAGTCAGACACACTAACAGATCAACCGAGCATCACCAAATTTTAATCATTGATGTCATTTTGCATAACTAACAACTTCTGTAAATTTCATAAAGATCCATCTGTAACTTTTTTAGTTATTGTCCTAACAAGCATAAAATCAAACGAAACAAACGAGCGAACCAACAGATCATCACAAAAATTTGGTCATTCACTCAGGGTAATATACCTAACAAGTCATGTAAGTTTCATGAAAATCCGTGCATAACATTTTGAGTCATAGTACTAAGAAAAAAATAGGCAGACAAACAGATTAACGGATTTTCAATAAACGTAAATCATCTGTCACTGATAACATGCCTAACAATCCCTGTAAATCTTGTAGGGATTCATTCATATCTTTTTGAGTTATCTTGGTGACAGCCAAACCGACAAGCAATCAGACAGACAGACAATCAGACGAGCACGGCAAAAACATAACCTTCTTGGCGGAGGTAATAAACTGTGTAACATAAATACAATAAGAGTTGTAAAATACTCAGAATAATGATTAATAGTAAAAAAAACTATGAGGTAATATATTATTAGCTGAAATTCCCTATTTTAGGGTAAAATTTCTCAAGAATGTTCTAGATTTAAGGTTATTTAATAAGCATTGATCCATTAATGCTGCCAGTCAATGGTTCATATTTTACCAGATTTGTAAAAAAGGTAATGTCTGTTTTTAGAGGTTATAATCTTGCATTTAAAAAACATTTACTAAGCTAAGACTTATGAAACCACCAAGATTAAGTTTAGTTCAAGACTAGTTAGTATTTACCCTAGTACTAAAAAAACGCTGCTTTTGAAGAAAATGTAAATTATTTTAAGAGGAACGCGACAGATTTTCGCTAGCAACGTGTAAAAACCTATAAATCATGAACAGTTTTTTTTTATTTTACGTTAATACTGGATGCATAGGTTTTTGGTTACAGGATTTATTTTGAGCCTTTAAATACAAAGCAGGGAAATAGAAATAGAGGTTATCTTTAAATAGACCCGTTAGGGGGTCTACGGGCGTCTGTAGACCCCTTATAGGGAACCACTGTTCTAGGCAATGACTTTATCAGACGATGAAGCTGCCAGACGATAAATTTAGCCAACAATTAAACCACCCTCAAAAAAATCCTAAGCGAATCTACCATGATACATTTACGAGCAAAGAGTTTACTCTAAAAGCTGAATAATTCCCTTCTGCCTATCATCAGCCTAGGCGCTTTCCTCGTGGGTTGTTTCGCTCGTACAACTCTGTTCATATTTATGGTGAACGTATTAGCTGCGTTACATTAGTTACCCATGAGGTGTTCAGTATGACGCTCTATCCTTTCTCATGCCGCTTCGTTAATGCTACTGCTATTCTCCTCCAATAACTTCCTCGATATTTCCCTGAGGCGCTCCGTAAGTCATGCCTATGATGCAATGTCCATCTTCCTGAACGAGCCTCTTCGTTGCTCCTACGTTGCCTTCTACAAACGCTTCAAGGAAGATATTTCCGCCTCGATAGCGGCCTCCTGTTTATGGCCAGACTCGTATACGACTGCCGCGTTAATTCGTCGAGGTGATCAATGCACATCGCCTCTCGGACACAATAGAGACAGAAAGCAAACTACCGACCTGCCTTGCCTAATGAAGACCTTAAATCACGCAGGGCCTCTCGCAGTCGCACTTCAAGGCCCCACGTTCCGCCGACGCTCCTGCAACTGGCGGGCACTTGCACCACTCGGGGGAATCTAGGCAGACAGTACCGTAAATTGTGCTGTCCTGACGTGCCCAGGCTCTTAAAGATCTTCGTGCCTTGCGAATTTGTAAAGTATGCAATTACGCAGCAGTGCGAGTTGCAGTGTGTTGTTGTGCTTACCCTGTCGAGGCGGCATTTGCGTACTTGATCCATGCATCTAAAAATAAGAGTTTTCGTTTAGTAGAGACATTTAAATGGGTTTGTCTTGGAAAAATGATGTGAACGAGTGCCTTATTATAGGTAGTATAGTAATGAGATACTGGTGTCCCAGCAGACATTTCAATCTAGCACCTACATCCAACTGGAGATATCGAAGATATTTTTGGGGTATATAGATCACAAGGGATTCTAAAGTATTAAATTCCATGATGCTTTTACGTTGTTGCCCATCAGCTTCTTTTTGTTAGCTACACTACGCTATGGTATGCACTCCATAAGGCGCTTAATTATTCCCTAATCTAGGATGAACGCACTGTATATTTTCTAAATCCTAGACCACATCATACATTGACTGGACACTGGCCCCTTAGGCAGATTTCGGTCCCGCAATTGGGCCTGACTGCACTGTGCCACAGACGCATTTTTACATGTTCTCCCGTTACTTTTTCATACTTTGGTTAGGCTATTTGACTTAATTTTTTTTACTTTCAGTAATGACTGGCAAACCTGTACATACTTCTAAAACTTCTATACGCAACGAGTCACAAAAATATTAAGGTTTGAAATTTCATTACGTATGTAGAGCAACTGTTTATGACATCCTCTGATCTTTGCAATAAACTTATTTCGCAATAGTTGGTGAAATAAACAGTCTCGTGTTGTACAACAGAAGCTTCTAAAATTCTTTGTATGCTCGATTTGTAAAGAATTGCAAAATAAAATAAAATTTATATGGTAAATGGGCTCAGTGACAAAATCAGAACAGACTGCAGACCTGAAAGGTGAGATGAAGCAGCTTGCAGCCATGAAGTGATGGAGCCCGGCGAGCAGTGAAGTGATGAAGCACTGGCGGCCAGGAAGTGATCTAGCATTGGAAGCAGTGAAGTGAGCTAGCATTTTAAGTAGTAAAGTAATATAGCTTTGGCAGCAGTGGAGTGATGTAGCATTGGCGGGCGTGAAGTGATCTGAGTGATGATTCACTGCCGCCATGAATTGATGTTGCAATAGTATTGACAACAGTGAAGTGATTCAGCATTGACAGTCGTGAAGTAATATTGCATTGGCAGCCGGGAAGTGAAGTAGCTTTGACAGCTGTTAAGTGATGCATCATTGGCCTCCCGAAGTGATGTATTGAGTTGTGATTTAACTCTGGCAACCATAATGTGTTTCAACTTAGGCAACCAAAAAGTGATGCAAAATCGAAAACCATGTAGTGATGTGACGTAGGCAACCACAAAGTGGTGTAGGTTAATATACCTATAGGCAGTTATTTGAAATGATATTGATAATCACGATGTTCAGCTTTAGTTGGTTCCAGTAATGAAGGGTTGTATCAGCCATAAATTATGTTTTATTATCATTTACCCGCTATCTTGGTATCTTTATCTCAATGTTAAACATGCATTTTTACTTTATTGTTAGGAACCAATGTAGAATTACTGTGGTTTTAATTCATTTTTTCAACATAACTGGGTTTTCTTAACCTCACTTTTGTTGCGGCTAAAGGGATGAGGTCTACTGAAAGCTCTACATACATCAATTTCCGAGGTTATTGCTTCGAATCCGTCATTGAAAAAAAGCTCAATTGAATGTGATAGTAAAGTACATTACGTGTAGTATCTATGAGTCAAGTTTTCTCTATAAAATTTAAATATTCCTAGAAATTACGACTAGTTTTTTATATTTCTTTCTGTCCAAAGGTATTATGCATATCGCCTACTGAAGATATATGACTGTGAATTTAGATTCCCTGCTCTGCAATGCATTCCTTATGGTATGACGAAGAAATTAATCTTTGTTTGAGGTCTCTGTGATTATTAGAACTCATTTTATTAACACTTACGTAAATCGGCCTCCAGACCCAATGTTGCGAGAGGCCCGATTGCAATGTCCAGTCAATGCATAGTGTAGTCTATGTCTAAATATATCGCAGTACCTATCGAGTGATTGGCACGGTGGAATGTTAACAGTTTTAACCCCGCCAGTGGACTAGCAGCTTCTAATTGATAATACTAGTATCCATTGAGCTCCTGATGCAATCAACCGATCAGAAGTGAAATTGAAGGGCTATACATTTGTTAAACGAATGCGCTTCAGGTTATATGATGTCGTGTGTGCTTGCTTTCAACTACGCTTGTAGGATATTCCCTGAGACTGCATGCATACAATGATTGGCCTTCGATACGAGGTTCAGCCCACGAATCAGTGCAACGCAGTGGTCCCAATCTTATCTATGCCTGACACCCCTAGAAAATTTTAATATGCTCACGTACCCCTACAATTTTAATTATCTACTCACTTGATAGCAAAGAATAAAATATACACCAAATTTGTGGGCTATAGAAAGTTTATTTATAAAAGCCTCTGCACTCCCATCCCCAATCTAAAAAAAAGTCACCTCGCACCCCACTTAGGGGAAGCGTGTACTCCTAGATGGAAACCCATGGTCTGAACCCTATAACGCCCACGATAGAGTAGCTTACGGTCACGCTTTCAATAGTTTGTTATGGAAAATATATTTTTAATTGCCTCCTCAAGCCGTTAAATTAAGTCTGATAGAATTAGATAACTGTCTATACTATACGAATAGATGCTTTCGACACCCGGTTCGTCTAGGGCTCTCTTAGCTTCCGTGCTAGAAGCCATGGAAAGTATTTGCCGAATAATGAAAGCCGTTTAGGAAACTCAAGATCTAATCTTGATTTTTGCATTTAAACTAGTCAATCAATTATTGATCAAGGCCTCTTTTCTCAATTTAGGAGAGGCAATACAAATGATGCTCGTCCGTCCTATAGCAACGCAATGCACGTTAATATACGTTTAAAAGTTTAAAAGCGGTACAGATTTTAAACCTGTGAAATGTTCGTATCAAAAAATTAAATACTTGAGTTAGATGGAGTTAAGGGTTCCAGATCTCTGCCGATGTTGAACCTTAACCAATAAGCGAACCAACCGAGTATATCCGTCCGTCGGTTGTTTTGTGTCCGGAAGTTCTTACTAACAAATTGAAATCATTTTTTACAATTATTTCAGTGACGGTTTAAATTTCAAGGTATAGGTATAAAAACAAGATGAGACGTATCGGACCTTGTGTGACAATTTCTACCCCACTTTTTTGGCCGTCCGCAGAATAATAACAACCCTCTGTCTCGAATGGGAAAAGGTCGAGGTTGCTCTGGCAACAATACGATATGGGTGGCAATGTTTGTTGAGGGACCGGTTAGGGTGCTGTCCATAGGGTCTTTATTCAGTGTCTGTTATGCTGTCGGTGTCTGATGTTCTGGCTTTCTATGATTGCCTCCTTCCCCATATTGCTTACCAAATGTTTCAACTTCTTCGTTTCTTTTGTCTCTATTCTGCACAGGTTTTGCTACCTCACTACAAGAGATCCTTCGACAGGAATTCTGCAAACTAAAGAACCTCGGAAGCAAAACAGCGTAATCTCATCGAGCTGTTTATTTTGTTTTTATATGATACATTTAAGCACCAGACGTCCTAACAAATGAATACCTAACCAAACGCACGTTCTCACTCAACAGTTCGGTCAATAATTTTGGGTTGGTTTCCCAAAAGTTCTTTCCTTTTTTTTTATTTCAGTATCAATTTTCCGGTCTTCTAATCCTTGTTTCCATTTTCTTTTTCTTTGAACACTGTATTCGGAACAGCGACTGCATTTACATCAGTGGGAAATAAGCCCCGAAGGAGGGAGGTTCTAACATTTTTGCTTGCATTTGAGCCCTTGAAATGAAGGATCAGACGGAGCGCTATCGGCGTCTTATATTTTTTACTGCTGGAAAGGAAGCAGCAGCAACTCGCCGAAAGATATGCAATGCGTATGGAAAGAAGGCGGTTTTTGAACTGGTGTGCCAGGGATGTCGTACTCAAATTCGATTAGGGAATTTTAGTATGAGACGCACCTAGCCTTGGAAGACCTAAAGAGGTTGAAATTGGCCAACCGAAAGCTGTAGTCGAACAAAACTGCAGAGGGGTGTCACATTTACGCCAAAACCGAGCTATCGTAACCTGAAAAAAGATTACCGTAACTCGAAAAGGGGTTGTCAGAGCGCCATCTAGCGGCAAGCGAAGTTTACTCAACGATATTGAAATTCAGTTTTGATTGAAATTTTGTCAATAATAAGTCCCAAGTAACTGATCTGATTTAGTTATTCTGGTTCACAGAGTTCATTTGTTGCGTATTTGAATGTATTTAGTGCTCCTGTTATACAAGATAGACGTGTGTGTTCGGTGACCTGCATCACCGCAACCTGTGTCGCAGGCGTCATTTAAGCTATTATTACGACAAGAGTTGCGACTGGCTGGGCCACCGGTGTAGCACCGGTAACCCAGAAATGCTGACTGCGACACACCCCAGCCTGACGACCAGGCAAATCGTAGATTTTCTTTAGATTTCCAAGACAATTGTGGACAATTATTTTTCGCCAAAAAACTAAGTTTTTTGGTCAACCCAATGTAAAATGTCTCGCTCAAGTTCAATACCGATATAAACTATACCATGAGATAGTCGTAGAATGTTAAAGAGTAAGTGCATAACTGTGCATTGTATTTAATTTGATAACTTCAAGAGCTAGCTAGCACTTAATCGACAAATGTTGTAATATTGTGTATTAAGCTTGAGTTATATAGCAGAGGGTGTAATAATTATTGTCAACCACGAAGTAGCCGCGCCACTGCCGATACTTAATGAAGTCCCATTGGGTAGTCTAGTCTATATACTCTTCATCATCAAGATCAGTGATATGGAAAACCAATAAAAATTTGCAAGTCTTTCTTCGTTTGCAATTGACATACAAAAATTAGCCGCGTTACAGGCAGCGGAAGACGTACGTATGAACATATACTGTCCAGCTAGCTTTAAGAAGCATTTTGCTTTGATAACTGAACTATAACATGGCCTGCAAAAAACCAATATTAGGAAAACTCATCCCTGTTTTGATCAAGAATTATAAGATGGACCCAATTCTTCCAGCTATTTATATTCATCCATGTTCGTAAAATCCTGAAAGGAATCATCGGGAACGTAAATGAACGAGCCCTAAGTCGGAACCTAAGTAGTGGGCAAATTTACGAACTACAAATTCCGACCAAAGATGGCGGGCATTGAAGTTTTACGAAATACGAGTACTCTTAAAGCTTCGCCCTCGTACCGTATGGGGCGCAAAGCTGTTCAACAAAATACCTCGTCATATGCGATAGATCAAAAACTATGTAGCTATGGAGTTCACACACAGGAGATCGATGCGTAGTGAAAGTAGCGTCTCCTATAAACCAGCATGAAGCGGATAGATTGGCGGCGGAGATAGCTCCAGGCTGGACCTTATAATGCTCACCGAATTCAACAAAGATTACTCTTTATGCCACGGGTGGCGTGCATAACACCACATGAACCTCGTCCGATGATTACCCACAGTACCTCAGGTAAATCGTCTGCAATCGCTATTATTTGCTACAATCACTGTAGAGATGCAGCCAAAACTAGCAACTTCCTTTGCTCAACCCTCTAAAACACGCTAGTATTATTCCGAGAGCTGGATAAAAGAAAATTCACGTTCTACGAATGCATCACAGAGGTAACCATGTAAACAATGTATATGAATATAATGCCTTTGAATGCAAAAATCGTAATCCGCACAGTATAGGGCGATATCTTGATATACAAATGTTATCATTTTTCTTTCCTAATAATATACAACGAAGATAGTGATGCATAAAATTTCAGAAATTTTAAATCAACGTACTCGCAACTGGGAGAATTGATGCTAGTTCTGTGCGGGCTATCCATCTCTCATCGGTAGCTCTAGGAACATTGTTCCTATCAATATGTGCATATTAAGCTTCAATTATCATCGTTGAAGCACTTTAGAACATATGGATCAGTCCCTGGCTTAACACTTTCTTCACTAACTTTTATCAAAAGTACTCATCTGCAGCTGTGCTCTACGCCTCTCACATCACTAACTTCTATGAACACATCTGGGTCCTTGTGTATTTTTTCAGCGGCTCCTTTAAACACGAGCTCCTTCGAACAACTAGTTCAGAAGAGTGGCGCGTTTTCTCCAGCACTCTCAAGGCCTGCGCCGTTTTTCAGCAGCTTCTCCCGACTTCCAAAATAAGGGAGCCGCTCTGGACACAGAAGCTTTTAAAGCCAAGCCCTGCAATATACCAGCGTTTTTCTCTCCGCTTAAATCAAGCGACTTATGAATGCTCTGCACCTGTCTCTCTGATCCTGCCATGAGAGAACGAGCAGAGGAAAAACATATTTTTCGTGCTTGCGGTGAAGAATGAACGTGAGGCCTCGTTATTACTGCTCTGCTGCCGTTATATTGTGACTTAGATACTTTTTGTTGCATTGAAGTTTTGAAGTTTACGTTTCACTTCTATAGGTTCGTTGTGATGTAGCTGATATTACTTAAACTGAACCAGCTGAGTAGCGATTCAATAATCTTCCGCCGGGCACCTGTCTACATATTGTGTCCATTCGCAGTGTTTAAAGTAATGCTCTAATACATGTATTTACGTACGGACTCTGCATGTATTAGAGGCATTATATTTTTCTTTACAGTAGGTATTACAATTCCCTGGTTGCAACGCAAGCGATGATCTGCGGTAGTTCTACGGTGACACTTTGCGTAGATAACATCAGCGGCCTTGGAAATTGGTTCACTTTCTTACAGCTTCTCGGAAGTGTAATCAATGCACTGTTTATTGTAGCTATGTAATGCTAAATAACTAACCGCCAAAGGGCGGCCTTGCAGTCGTGTCCATTTTCATTATAATGCGTCAGCTTTGGTGCGTCGCAAGTTTGTTGATCTTCGACGGTGTCCAACGGCAGTCTTTTGATACCCGCACGTGCTGCACAGCGCCTGAGTCAATTTCTGTGGTCGCGTCAATAGTAAAGATAAAGTCAACTTGACGCTACACCATAACTGAAAAATCTACACGCATTAGTTCGTGCTGTACATATGGGCCAACTCGCCTCAGAAGAGTACACGGCTGCAGGCGTCGACCACAGATCGTCGAGAGCTATGACGCAAGTGATGATCTCCTCCGATCATGCCCACTTCCAGGGGGTCAGGACAAATTTTTGCCCCTCCCCCACTCGAACTCAAACAAGTTAGACCATTAACACGTTATAATAGGTATTGATGCTCTGAATACGAATTTGTAGGTCGCAGCCTTTGGAAGTGCTTATTTAAAAGTACTGATGTGTTAAATTTAGCACTAAAGTGTTATTGGTACTCTCTACTACGGACATTTTCTCATCTGTAAAACGTTTGCCTTAGCTACGACGTCTGTAGCAGCAGCAGCCTACGCTTCTAACCTTAAAAAGAAATGCATCGTTGGATATAAAATGCATGGATTTGTCGTTAGCAGTCGTTAATGATATCATTCTCCATGCGGTACAGATGAAAACTGGGGAACTGGTGCAGTTATTTTTATTTTATTTTTTACTTTATTTATTTTTTTTTTTGCAAGTTACGTAAGCGGTAAACACTGCGCAACCGAGCGACGCAACTGCTGATATGTTTCTGTCATTTAACCGAGCAATTCATACTAAGGCCGACTTTTGCTTTAATATTACGTTAGCGAAAAGAAAAGTTTATTTCTGTAATAATTCAGTGTTTTCTATGCCAATTTTGTCAGTAAATTCGCTTATATTAAATAATCGTTCAATTAAACGATTCCTAACTAATTGTGCTAGATTACTGATATAATGCACAGCTTAGCAAATCTATATCTCAAAAACTACTCATTTTTCCCGACGGCTGTGAGCTACAAATTACATTAAGCTCGTCAATATCTAGTAAAAACGTCTACAGTTTTTTAGGTTTGAGTGATGATGAAATTAAAAAAAATACCTTGGTTAGGGTCAGTACCGCAGCAATAGCATCTGGAGACCGATTACTGACTCAACAAGTCAAGTGCAGGAACTCGCCTACTGGCAACAGTCTCAATAACAATAAAAAGTTCACGGCTTGCTGCTTCACTAGTGACACCTGCTAACTTAGCAGTCGTGGTGGCTTTCATTTCAGTAATTTTTGAGGGTCAAGTTACAGTTGTGTATACCTTACCATCTTCATTACGAATTCAATACAAATGTTTGAACGTTTCACTGTTGCATATTATTGGAAATTCTAAAACTAATCACTGGGAGTGAACGGGTTATTTTCAGATACTCGGAGAGCTCCGTAAGTACTTGCGTGGTAAACATTCCAAGCAGAGATAGTGGTAAAGCAGAGTTGACAAAATATTGCTACATAGCTTTACCGTACGGGTAGCAAAGCTGTTTGACAAAATGCCACGGCATATTCGAAGTGCTATTAATATGAAGGTTTTATCATACAAATATTTACTGGACTCTTATAAAAAAATAGACCAGTGGTCAGCGGTTACGTGCACTGTGGAGATAATTCGCAACCAAATCAGTATCATGACTGCGCACGTGAGGCATTGTCAATTACGTCATCTGGACCTCATCTGAAGACCCTCAAGATGTCTCAAGTTATAATTATAATGCCCTTTTAATATCACTTTTTTGCCCACAATATTCTTAACCTCTGGGGAAAAACTTTATGAATATTTTCACATCTCTATATTCTATGCCCAAGGTAGCAGCAGACGTTGCATGCTGCACAGCTGTGCTTTGGGTCCCGAAAACGATTCCCAGACCCGGAGCGGTCTTTCTCATGACGTCGGCGTGCTGAATTAGTCAATTTGTCTGGTGCACATAGCTGTCGTGGGGCACTTACCTTAGGGTACGGGGTAGCGGGTCGTTGAACCTCCCATTTCGGCGCCATAGTTCTTAGCGACCCGTCGTCGGCTGCAGCTGTACTTACTCCTCCAGGGCCACTTGGTCTATATCTGCCGCACGAACCTGCGTGTGTGTTTCCTAGTGGAGGGTGCAGTCAATGTTAGCTTTCTCTTTGCATTTAGCTTTAACACCATGTGTGTTGCTTGAAATATAGAAGTCAAGATAGACCCATACGCCAACCTGTACGTATCGTAACGGTAGCTAAATATGCAATAAGGAGTTCAATGTTATCATTATTAATATTTTGTTGGTATTATAATTGACTAGGAAAGAGTCCCACAGCCCTAACGATAGAAAAATAAATATATTAGCTAATTAAAAGATTTCGTGAACTTTTCCTGTCTTAGTTCTATTAAATAATAGTTGACACTTTTAATTTTTTTTTTCTGCTCTATATCTTGCACGCTGGCATTTGTTACCGATGTTTGTTAGATTTCTTATCATTACGATCTTTAAACTCGTGGGAAAACTTATGTATATTTTCATTTCCCTATATTCTTTTGGGATGGAGCAGAGATGCTAAACTCTTTGAAAACCTATTTAGTGTTATTTTACTTATTATTGTTGAGAATAATTGTATGAATTAATGAAATTCTATCAAATTCCGCGGCAAACGGCTACGATGCTTCTTGACACCTAAGCATACCACCAGATGCGAGTGCCAGGCATGCCCTCCTGAAAAGAAAAAATAAAATCCCGATACTACAAGCTAACAATATTTTTCCGCCGCTCTTTCGGTTTACGGGTTCAGAGCTGCTGTTATCCCCGATGCAGAGCCGAGAAAGCACCATGTCAAAAATTACAACGCGGCGAAGTTCAACATATTTAATACTTTTCATTTACTCTCACAGCCGTGGGACACGCTTTTTATCTCACCACTCCCGCAGACATTCTTCTGTACGAGAAACAATTTTTCTTGCTCTTCAGATGGGATATAAAACTTTAATCTGACGGTGCCGAGGGCAGTAAATAAAGAATTACATCTTGCGGTATGTTGAAGCTTCCAGGCAGCCCCTCGGTATTGCTCTTGACAGATAATATCGCCAAAGGAACTCGGTATTCTGGGACAAGAAGTCCCAGATGAGCTGCAATAATTCGGACTCAAAGAAGCGCCCGGAGACGGTCTATGCCGGCGGCCGTAGACAATGGCCTACACCCCTGACAGATGCCCGATAGGGCTTCCCTCTAACACAAATATTACAAGATTCTTTTTCTGTGGCAGGAATAAACAGAGCTGCCCTCTAATACTATAAACTCGGCTTTTTATTTCTGAGCGTTCTGTATTTGCTTAGCGAAGCATCGTTTTCAGTTTGCACTGTGTCTATAGGATCACAGATTGTTGGAGGTTCTTTATTATTTGGGGAAAAACGCGATAGGATATCCCACACAAGCATAGGCAAGAGGTAAAATTGAGAAATAATTACGTAGTGCGGTAACCTTTATAGGTTTATCATTGTCGCTCCAATCGACGAGGTACCAGCACATGCTAAATTATCCTTCCACTTTTCCCGCATAAATCTGCTCTATGAAGATAGGTCAGGAAAACTTACATCTCCCATTTGCCGAATTTATGGATGCTAGACACAAAAGAATGTAACGCCTATAGTGATGCATTATTTTCTGCAGCGAAAACTATCGTATCGGAGCATCATTTTCTGCTATGCTGTATTATTTCTCTCCCATCATATAAAATATATCGTGGCCGAACAGCTCGCCGTTACTTTTTGCGCACATGCTGCGTGGATATCAAAAAATCTTTCCGTCGGGCGCGAGGTTCGCAAGACTTACGTGCTCAGGAATTCCTCCTCATTCCCGTCTTCCCTTCACGATAGGTGGCGTGTAGCACAAAATTTGTGATAAATGGAGTGGTGCGTTTGCGCGCCGCCTTCCATCTCAAGATGGCAGTGCATATCTGATGCCGTCTGGCGGTGGCTATGCCGCGCTCTAAATTTTTAGAAAACTCGTCGCTGCCTCCGGAGGCACAATGAAAATGTCACGGGCACATCCGCGAAAGTTCTCTTTGTTTGGTGCAATTCTGAGGCTGATATAAGAAGGAGAATCGTGCATCCCACACCAGTTTTGTGGAACACAGCGCGATTTACGCCTCGCTAGTGCAATAGATGGATTTGTTCTGCATTACAAAGGAGGGTTATGGTGTATCGCGTTCGGGCTATGTACTGTATTTTCGGGTACAGAATATCATATTCTTACTTGCCGCTAAACTACAGAACTAAAGATTGAGAGTTGTGCATCATCACCGCCATCGCATTGCCTCGTCGGACCTGGCCTGATCTCCGTGTCTAATGTAACTCTAGTAATGAGTTGTGCCTTGTGTACCATGTCTCAATGTATACGTTATAAAGCACGTTTATTTTTTATATAAGCGTACCAATTTACAGGGATTGATTTTATCAAGGGGCTGTGCCGACGACATCCATATTGCTACTCACACAGGCATACCCACACACACCTATACATATATCCAATTATCCATGTATGTACATTCACACATACATTCAAGAGCTGCGTATCAATGATCACGTCGCAATTTATTCTGTTAGTTACTGTCCCCCTCGGCCATGCCTATGCGTGTGGATATCTGATTCCTCTCATTGTACTCTCTTCATTCGTTTTAGAATTAAGAAGTAGCAGCAGACGTCTTGGCTGTAGGTAGTTTTACTCTGTATGAATACGTGAAGTCTTGGACTAGCTTCTCATTTGTAGTATTGTCTAGAAGTAAATAGCCGTCTATATATAACTTTACAGCCATATAGGCGGGGTAAATTTTTATACGCTTGGGTAGAGCATACCGGTATTTGAGTTGTGTCGTCTGGGCTCACTAATTATTGTAACTTAGTTCGTCAGTCTTGCTCTCAAACCCCTCCTTAATTAGGCAAGCTCGTGTTAGGAAAGAGCCTGTGAAAGAATTAAAAACCGATAAGCTTCACCTTGTGGAGGACTAATGATAGTATGCACAAATGCAGGTGTGTGGCTTGTTAACCAATCGCAATAAGTACTTACCGCACGTTTATTGTTCCTGATGTAGGTAGTAGCTTCAGTTCCTAGTGGAGGTGTTGTTAAGTATCAAAAACAATCCATAGAGTTTTTTCTAGGTCGGACGGTTAGGTAATCCCTGTAGCCTAAGTAATTTTTGCTTGTTTCTGAAAGCTGTTGCATGAATAAAAAATTATAACTAGTGAAAAGTGTTTGCTATATAGCTCAGTGGGCGACGAGCTCAGCCATTACAAATGAATACTTCGCATCTATTAGTTTGTTAGCCTTTTCACGGTCGTAGGTTTTTTGCAGCCCTGACTCCGAAAAAAGCTCTAACTCTATTCACTAATAAAGGATGCAGATCCAAGGCCGTAACTAGATTCATCACTGTAAGGCATTAGACTTGGAACCAACAATATTGCATCTCGAGGAAAAAATCTGGCCCGCCCCATAAGTTAAATATAAAAAACTCCGCTCCCAGGGACGCCCCCTACCTAATTCTGTAAGGAAAGTCTATAATGAACCAAAGAGATGAGTAGCAAGGCGGGACAAGTAATTTTTTTCTGCATGAGATTTTTGGAACCAAACTAAGGAGGCAGTATAAGATAACAAGCATAATGTTATAGATATTATTGTTAAATGTTTATTATTACTAACATCCTAACTGTGTCTCTAAAAATATATAGGTAAGTAATACGGTATACTCTCTGGTTCCCTCCCACAAAGGTTGCTGACCCTCGTAATATCGTAGATAAGATAAATACTAAGGACTTGATTAACGTTGTTGGATTCTTCTAAACTTTCTCAGCCTTCCTAAGACCCGATCTCGTCAGTTCATGCTGTGTTTTCTGCCCTGGTCCATTGCGGTTTGGAATTCGTTGCCGACATTGGCTTTCGATCGTGTACGCCTGCATGCCTTTAAGTCAGCTGTTAATGGTTTCCTGTTGGATATTTCTTGGCAGCGTTTTGGGCTTCCCGATGATGCAAAGAGTTTCATTTAGGTAGCACTATCTGTCCGTGGTGGTCCGAGCGTGAAGTTTTAATAATAATAATATTAGTGTGCATGCTGATAATATTTATACATAAGTTACAAACTGTTAACATAAATTTTCACACCTAGGGACATAATTTTCATGCAGTCACGTACATTGAGCAAACTGCCAGTGCAATTTCACTTGTAAAGATACGAAATTATATGCAGTGGTTTATCCCGCTGCCGTTCACATTAGACAATGATGTGGCAGAGGTGGTAGAGATCGCACTTTAAAACCAGTTCCCAATGGCGTTAACATTCATGTATTCAAATTATTTCTTATTATATTGATAAAAGAGCCCTCATTAGTTCCTTTTTTTGTCACAAAGATGCACTGATAATTCATAGTTTCTTGTTATTAAAGTGCAGTAATTATTCGTTGTTCGCACTTGCCAAACGCTCTGAATCCATAGGGACAGCATCGGTTGATATCGCGTGGTCACCTAAAATTTCCTAGTTGGTTAGAACACAAAAGAGCCTCTTTAGACGCGCCTTTTAGTCACTAAGGTGCATTGAATCTGCAGAACAATACTAGTTAAAAAAAAAACTCAGACAGTGCTTTTTAGAATTTGGAACTTAATCGCCAAAATTTTTGCAATGCTCTTAGTTTTTTTTTTTTTTTACTCGTGAGAGAGAACGACGTGTTGTCTATCAGTCACGGGGCAAAGTTTGAAAAGAACATAACTTTTGAGAGCAAACTTTATTCATTAATTTATCTGGACTCTCTGTTACTAGCTTCTCGCATTTTCTTTGCATGCAAAAGTTAGATGTGAAGTGAGAATGCCTTTGAGCATGCAGAGAGTATTTTCAGTTCATGCATTTTATTAGCCCCTGCGCTTTACCGCCTGTGTGTGAGTGGCAGTTTAATTAAATGGAAATTAATTCTAAGTTGCTTTATTTTAGTCTAAAACTTTATCGAAAGCCTCAAAGAAACGAAGAATACTCGCTCAATATTTATTCCGAAATTCATTTGCTGACTCACATAAAAACAAATACTTATATAAGCTAGGCGTTTTGTAATTGGCCAATTTCTGCTCAATTTCTCAACAAAATTGTGCGATATTAAACTGCGCCTGCAATGAAGTATTAATCTGAAAATACATCAAACAGCGCCTGGCTCTGCCATGGAAGAAATTTAAGTCGAGGCTTCCTCTTTCGTGAAAGTCATTTTATATCTCACGAGACTCTTGGGGCCCTCGTGTCCCTGCCTTATTTGTTCCATAAAACGACGGGAGATATGCTGCAAACTGAACGAGGACGTTGTGAGTGTTGTCAAAGACCCAGTGCAGTGCTTTTGTTCGAGTGTCATTTCTAGTCATACCTTGTTTTTGGGATCCCTTAACTGTAAAATAGTTAAATATCGCTTAAATTCATACGTTTCGTAACTGCTATGCCAGAGTTCCAGCTCTTTCGTTGCTTTGGGATCTCTAAGTTCTGGAGCAGTTGTGCCTGAACTAAATCCAAGTTCGCTTCTGCTGTGTCGCAATTACTGAAGCAGTTCTTACTTTGTTTTTTTTTTTCATTCCCTAGTTGCAATGTAGTTGCGCAGGTTATGCATTCCATGGGTTATCCAAGTACTTCAGTCAAAATGTGGCTGAACCTCAAACAAATTGCTAACAAAGGTTTATAACTTGCATGTTAAGCATGAATAACCTCTCTTTCAGATAAAAAAAAAAAGTTTACTAAAATTAATCTAGCTGAAATGGGTCAACGGGCGCCATCCTTAAAATCCAACTTAACAATGTAAAGGGAAGCGAATCCGGGTTTTGGGGTCAAAATTTCACTTTTTTTTTTTTTTTAAAGTTATCCCTAGGGTGGGGGTCTATCACTCCACCAAATATTTTGACCCTGGCGGCACGGGCACACCCCCAAAAGGGGTGGTAGAAGGGACGGGTGGAGTCAAAATTTCATTTTCTCCATTTATTGATGAAAAGTGATATTGACGGTGGAGTCTATCACACAACCAGATATATTTTGACCCCTGTTGGCACAGGGACTCTCCAACAGGGTTGCAGTAGTAGTAGATGAGGGTGCGTGGGAGTCAAATTTCCACTTTTGTCAATTGCTGAATAATGATCCCTAGAGTGGGAGCTAACACGCCGTCAAATATTCTCATTCTGGGGGCATGGGATTTATGGACCACCCCCCCCCCCCCACAGAAGGAGATAAAGGGGAGGGCAGGGTTGTAAATCATACTTATGTGTCATAGCAACATACTAAATAGATATTATTGACAGTAAGTACATATTAGTAACATTTTTAGTGGTCGAAACTTTGATTGTCATTTTCTCAAGATTTCATTTTTTTGGTATATGTATGTCTTCAAAAGAATAGAACTCCATCAGTTTTCATGCTAGAGAGATTTTTTATGTATGAATCGAAAGCTGAATACATAAGGAAGAGAAGTTCGACTCTTGATTTTTGACTTTCAGCTTACTTTTTTGTAATATGGATCTGAAGTAATAAAATTTAAGTGAAAAATGCAAAAAAAATGCGATATAATTTTTTTTTTTTTTGCTTCTATCCCTTCTAAAAAAAATTCTAGACCAAATTTAGAAAAAAGGGGAGTCAACCGTCTCTTCCTTATGCTTTCAGCTTTCAATTCATATATGAAAGACCTCTCTAGCATGAAAACTGATGGAGTTCTATTGTTTTGAAGGATGTATGTGAAAAAGCAGAAAATATGTCTTTTTTCACTAAAATGTCAAATATCTCCCAAAATAATAGGAATTTTCAAAAAATGACTTCAGAAATCGATTTCTGACGGCATTTCACACCTACTGTGCAAGTTTCAGAGCGATTGCTTTATAAAACTCAAACCCCGGAATCGCTCTCCTTAAAAATTCGAGTCATAAAAAAATAATTTTTTTTCCCGACAAAACTTTTTATTAAATTAAACAAAGAAATATTTTTTCTTGCAAAATAGGTACAAAATAAGTGCAATTTACAATAAAGGAGTTGTCTTTTGGTCGAATGCTGGGGCAAGGCTCTTGCATAACCACCACAGAACAAGTTCATGGACGGACCAAAGAACATTTCTTCTTCTTCTCTGGCTTGTGCAAAGTGTCAATTAAGAACCTCGATCTAAATTGGTCCTGCATTTCCACTGCTAAACCAAACTGCAAGGGTGCAAGGAGAGCTCTGGGCCTAGCAGCTTGCATTATCGCTTGGCCAACTGATGCAAGTTTCAAATCATTGTCTTTGCCTGCAAATATATTATATTTTTGAGAAAGATCAACAATGTTGACCCCTTTCCGCAAGGTTAATTTTGGTAAACTTTTTTTATCTGAAAGAGAGGTTATTCAAGCCCAACATGCAATTTATAAACCCTTGTTAGCAATTTGTTTGAGGTTTGGCCAAAAAATCAGTTAGATTGACTGGACTAAAGCGTTAGTTAGGCCATCGAAACATTATCTTTCCTACATGTCCGCTATACATGCAGTAGCACCAGAAAAAAAGTCCGTACTGGCAATAATTTCATTAAATTCGCAACATTTTAAGCTACTGACCACAATTACTACAAAGCAATCAATTAATAAATAATGCCTCTTCTAACTACTATATGTATATACCCTTTCATAAAATATCAGTTAAACTAATCGTGTGTTTTCGTCATTAAAAAAAGTGCAATCAAATCAGAAAATAAAATTAAACTCCGCGTTATGGTAAAATATATATTTATTTAATAAGACAGTTTTCTTTATAACAACGAACTAACGATAACTCTATACCTACTGTAGTTTAGCTGCGTTCATAAATGAAGTGAATAGTCTCATCTTACACCAGGGATGGGCAAACTTTTTATCTCAGGGGCCACATAGACTTTCAAACATTGACGGACGGGTCGGGCTAGCAGCCGATTCATACAGTGTCAAACGTAACAGGAAAAAAGGCATTAGAGTATCTATATCTGCCTTCACTTTTAGAGGAAACTGTGTTGATGATCACCTATTTTTGCCAGCACGACGAAGTCTGGTGTTAATTTTGCTCTAGCAAGTCTGAGAACAGATGTGAAGAATCCAAAATTTTCGGTGGAACGGATCAAATAAACCGAAGGACCTGATCGTAGTTGGCCCACTCCTGTCTTTCACCGTGCAGCTTGTGCCATCTACACATGTTCATTTATAAGATTTCAAGGCTTGCCCTTCCGGAACTTCACATAGATGCGATAACTTCGACCCGTTACATCGTGGTTCTGCCGTTCGTTCGCCTTGAATCAGTTTCCCAGATATGCCAAAGCTCAATGTTGCTCCAAGAAGTTTCGTGTTGTCACTGTTCAGCTAGTTTAACGCAATGAGCTAACTTCTAACACTTTCCAGACGATTCACGGTGACAAAGCCAACGTTCTTGTCGGAAGTTCCTTACTGGCCACGCCTCGAAATCTTGAAACTGCCTGCCAATCGAACGTGCCTATGATAAGCTACTTTTAAATATATAAATTCCAGTAGCTTTACAAGAAAACATAGTTTGTTGGTTGGTTGCTTGGCCGCTTGTTTGGTTGGTCTCTTCGTCGCGATGTGATGGAATAGATAGGATAAAATTCATCTTCTGGAAGGCAAAAGAATCGTTGCAGATGATAGAAAAAGGAAAGATCAACGCTTCAGGAGCGAGAATACTTCTCGCTTTACCAAGTCTGGTGCGCTGCGGAAATATACAGTCCACACGTCCGCTTCTGGACCGGGATCTTAAAAGAAGAATTCGGGCTCGTCAGTGTAGAATTCGTAAGCTACTTCTGGACCATGACCAAGAGTTCTTTACTCCTCAGCAAATAGGTGCCTCCATCCGAGCGTCGAGTAACTCTCCGGCTGTGGGCCCTGACGGACTGACACCTCTACACATCAAACATCTTGCCGCCCCTCCCCCGGTCTCCAGTACCTGACCACTCTTCTCAATCTCTCCCTGGCGCTTGTCAACCTGCCGAGTGTCTGAAAGGCGGTCAACATTATTTCCATCTCTAAGCCTGGCAAACCACTCTCCGATGGTAAATCCTACCGCCCGATATTCCTGCTGTCTCCGGTGGTGAAGATCCTGGAGCGCTTTCTCCTTCCTCTTCTTGCGGAGTTCGTGGAGGTGTCACACTCCCAACACGGATTCCGCTCTATGGGGTCGACCACCTCAGCCCTTCTTCCCTTAGTCCAACACATTGTACAAGGGTTTAACCAATATATGTAAGCCCCTACTCTGTCGATAGCTTTAACAGTGGATCTCTTCAAGGCCTTTCATACGATCTCCCACCGCCATCTGTTTTCCAAGATCACGCGCTCGGGCCTACCTATTAAGCTCATTAGGTGGATCTCTGCCTACCTAGATGGACGCCGCGCCTCCTGCCTATGTGCGAACAAAAGGTCGCTTTTCTGCTCCATGCACGCAGGAGTTCCCCAAGGCTTGGTGATCTCGCCGCTCCTCTTTAACTACTATGTCAACGACTTTCCCCAAGTTGGTAAGGTCACCTTTCCGTACGCAGATGACTTCACCATCCTATCCTCGGCTACTCGCGTTCCGTAGGCAGCGACGAGTCTGTCACGCCATGCCTCGACAATCGAGGCCTGGGCCGGAGGGAGAGCCTTTATCGTCTCCCACCCCAAGACCAACTCCACATTGTTAATGTCAGACTATCATCGATCCAGAACGGGCCCAGCAATCAAGATAAGTGCGTCGGACCTCACCCTGGAGCGCAACCCAAAAATATTGGGCGTGATGTTTGACCCACACCTTTCTTTTGCCGCTCGCGCGAATTGTGTTCGCGACAAATGCTGCTCCCTCTTGCGGATTCTCGCCGCGCTGGCCGGCGCAGGGTGGGGACAACAGAAAGAGACTTTACTACTGACCTATCGGGTCTTCATCAAGAGCGTCATGATTTACACTCACCCGGTATGGTTTCCTAATGTCTTAAGAACTGCCGTGAATAAGCTGCAGGCGGTACAGCATGCAGCCTTGCGCATAGTCACCGGATCCTAACGCATGACTTCGGCGCATCACCTCCATCAGACGATCTCAACCCTACTAGTTGGCGACGGTCTGGGGTTGCTGTCAAAACAGTATCTCCTCAGCATATCGCGGGTACATCATCCTGCCCACGGTACTAGCACGGTCCCCTCCGGCCCTCGTCGTATTCGACACACTCCCCAATCAGAATTTGAAACAGATATCGTTCCCCTTCTTACAGATGGAATTCTCCCTCCCGAACAGTACCGCTATGCTCTGAGTGCATTATACACCTCTGCTGTTGCAACTACACCAGCTGCATAGCCCCCAGCAGGTTTCTAGGCTATCAATACCCTCCTCTCTGTGCGGAGAAGTCTCTGCTTCCCAGATCTTTCCGATTTACTCTCTACCAGCTACGCTCTGGCCACTGTGCGGCCTAGGCGGATCATAAGTTACGAGTGGGTGGATAGACGATCCCTCCTGTTAACTCTGCAAAACTGTCTGTTCGTCATCTCTTCTCGTGTTCTAGTCACCCCACTGACCTTTCGGTGAGCAGTCTCGGCTGGACTCGCTTGGTGCTGCGCGTTTCCCCTCTTTTCATCCTCTCTTCGACTTTCTCCCTCCTCTGCCTAGGCCCCCTCCGGAGCCTCCTCCCCGTGTTGGCATTGATGAACCCTAACGGTGGTAACGACAACACACAGTCACAGTCCACAAATGTCTTCCATTTGCTGCGAGTTTTTGCAATTGATAAAGCTTCTTTTTCCCGTCGTTCACAACTCATTCCGCGTAGTTTCTTTTTGCTAAATTTCTTCGTAACAGTTGACACTTTACGCTGAGTAGAGATCAAATATTATCACTCGTTGCTGCCAAATTTTAAGCGGATTTTGGTCACTGTTTGTAGCCATGACGCGCTGCTCAAGATTTTCGTTAAATTATTTTGATTAAACTGTATTTTCTTTGCGCGTTGTCTGAGTTTTGTACATTTAAAACTCGAGGACGTTGCTAGCGCGAGGGTAATTCTGCTGCCCCAAACGTCTGCTGGCATCGATCAGAACTTTTGTTTAATTAATAGACGAACAAACCCCAGGTACGGTTCATTTTTTGAAATAAAATCCGTATCACAAGCAAGAACAATAAAAAGGCTCATTACCAATTCGATTCCGTCATAGTTCACGGCCAGGTACGCTAATTCACTATATCTAGAACTGTTTGCTTCGTTTTATTTCTCTCATCATCAACGAGAATTCTGTTTGTGACTAGCGTCTGTAAGTTAAAGAACACTGACTTTTTCACTGCATCCATTTAGTCATCTCATCTGCATCGTTGTGATTACTTCAAGAATTTTCTTTGTCTACGGAAACGAATGCAAGCGCTGCTGGCGCTCTGCACTCACATTGGAGAGACTCTACACCATGTCGTCTCTAACATCAAACGCGACAGAAGTTTTGAGAGTTGTGTCCGACACGGGATTTTTATGGAAGACAAACTCTCGGGTGTGCGCAGCGAGTGAACAATCCCATGTACTCTGCCAGGCGTCACCTGTTGCGCGTACGAGTCGATTATTTGCGCGTCCCTCAAAAAAACGAGCAAGTCATTCCGTTTCTCAAAAAACAGAAATCGAGTTACTGAGGGCGAAGTCATTCCCTCACAGAAGTTGACTGGTCCTTTTGCGCAGCTTATCAATATTTCTCGCCCAAAATTATCGCACTCGAATGAGACGGGTAATTTCACTGATGACTTATCTCTGCAGAGGGTCTCTTAATTGGCTCTCCTGACTTATAATTGGACCAGATGCCAGCCAATCCTGGGCCTCTGTGCTGACTTTGGCCCTGTAGGGCTTGCTGCGAGCCACGTGTTCGGCAATGCATTATTGCAGGGTATGTTGATGTGTGCTGCATGGTGTTCAGCAGTGCACTACTGCAGGGCATGTTGATGTTGTGCGGTACATGGTGTGCAGCAGTGCGCTATTGCAGGGTATGTTGATGTTGTGCGGTACATGGTGTTCAGTAGTGCGCTATTGCAGGGCATGTTGATGTTGTGCGGTACATGGTGTTCAGCAGTGCGCTATTGCAGGGTATGTTGATGTTGTGTGGTACTTGGTGTTCAGCAGTGCGCTATTGCAGGGTATGTTGATGTTGTGTGCTGCATGGTGTTCAGCAGTGCGCTATTGCAGGATATGTTGATGTT
>LQNS02278159.1:14849549-14860012 GCA_001587735.2 Parhyale hawaiensis
GATCATCTTTTTATTCAAGCATGTAGTCCTTACAGGCAAAAGTTCTTTAATTGCAGCTGCAGTAACCGGAAATAGTGGTAAACACCATCATAAATTCCCCTAAGAACTTGACTCAAACTTGTATTATGACCTTAAAACGAGCCTAAGTATATTGGAAATATATTTTGTGTTCCGTCTCAATAATGTATATTTGCTAAATAAAGCAGCAATGTACTTGCAATATACAATTTGAATTATCGATTTATTTCCTTTAGACGAACCGGCAAAGGCTTTTTTCATAGTGGCTTTTAATTGTTATTCGGCTACAGTGGGGCATTAAATCAACATGCCAGTCGTACCAGCAACACTGCTGCTATTATACCCACGGTTGCAGCGAACTTTGCGTGCTACATAATTGTGCTGAAGGTCTCGGGAACGACCCCCAAGCCAAGTGAGCGATCTTTGTGCATGGCGCTCGGCGAGCTGAATCAGCAAACTTTCTTTGTGTGCATAGCTAGATTGGGGGGAGGGGATACTTACCTTAGGGTAGGAGGGCACGGGTCGTTGAACCTGAACCTTCCGCAAAATACGTCATAGTTCTTAGTGACCTGCGATCAGCTGCAGCTGTACTTACTCCTTTAGGGCCAGTTGGTCTATATCTGCCACACGAACCAGTGCGTGTGGGTTTCTCAGTGGAGGGTGCAGTCAAAGTACAAAACTTACGCAACAGAAATTAATCTCCACTTAATTTTCTACAGCAACGCATTGTTTCATTCCTTGACATTTCTGGCCGAATCTCTAGTAGCCAGTCTAAAAATTTTGACGATTTTTGTCCATTTTGGGGGAATAGCGCATGGGATCATAAAACTTTTATGACAAGACAAATCCCTGACACTCGCAACCCGCAGCTACGAGGGCTTGCACAGACAGACAAGCTGCTCCTGCAACGCAGCGCGACCTGCCACCATAAGTGACAGGGAGTCACTGAGCTCCAAGAAGGATTAATTGGAGGAGACCATAGCAACGTTTCGCTGTTCTTTTCTTCCTTGGCTGCTCCTCTCCACTTGTCACAGACTCCCAGCCATCCCTTTTTACCAGTCACAAACTCCCAGCAATTTCTGCAGCCAGTCAGCGAGTCACTCATGTCGGAAACTTTAGCTTCCAATCTCCGTAACTGCTGGTATCTCCTTACTGCGCTCAGAGAGACTCATATTGTCGGCTTGAACCTCAGCTCTTGGTCGTGGGCTGACTCTACTTTATGCAACTCTTTTACTTATTTGAAATTCATCTCAAAATTTGCACGCAGTCAATACTCATATGAAGTTATGTTCAGCATGAACTTCGACACAATCGATGCAACAGTTTGACTTGAACGAAAATAACTATTTATTTTCGTTCTCTAATTTTGTGCGAATCATGCATGTTAGCGATAAGGTAGGGTCCATACGAGCTTTGAATAATAACCGTAATAATGAATAAAATGAGTGGCGGGTTCATATTGCGTACGATGCAAAGTAAATTTAAGTATCCAAAGGAAGAGGTAGATAGTGTCGGTTGAGTTTGTAAAGGCTTACCACGAGGATTCAAGAGCAAGTATCTTGTCCACTCGAAAATTCATAACGATATTCAACCTTACTGTCGGCGGCAAAGGCTAAATGTTGATAACGTTGTGCCTGCACTAAATTTTCTGTATGCCAAACTTTCGATATTTTAAAATGGAAAGCATGCAGTCAGGAGCAATGTATCCTTCTTAGCGTAACGATGGCCCATTCGACATTTTAAATTGGAAAACTTGGAGTCGGTAGCCGCATATATACTACTTGGCCAAGTGATGGCAATCTACGTGAACGATGAAAGAATCGCCGATTTAGATATTTAAGCCATACATACACTATTAGTTATCAATTTCACTATAAACTAGCGTATTCTGATATTTCATACCTCCTCCAAGAAAGGCAACGCTAACGAAAATTTCAAACTTGTTCTCAAACTATTATTTCATCTTTATCAGCGCTAGACTTTGGTCATTGGCGCTTTTTGTCAGTAATAACAGATTCTGTAATTTACTTGAAGATCCGTCTGTAGCTTTTTGAGTTATTTATTCTGACAAACATATTGATCAACATTAATCAAACACACAAACCGATCTTCGTCAAAATTTTGTCTTTTTTGTCTATTATCATTTGTAACATTTCCTACGAATTATATGAAGACCCGTTAACGTTTGGAGTTCTGTTGCTGACAAACGTTTTGACAAACATTCGTCGAAAACACACTCAGACTAACCGATCATCATCAAAATTTAATCATTTTGATGTATAAACATTTCTTATAACTGCATTTCATACCAATATTAACATACTGTATATTTCATAAAGATCTGTTCATAACTTTTTGAGTTACATTGCTAGCAGTCATAAAATCAAACATATACATGTATAAATCAAATAAGCGGATAAACGGATCATCACAAAAATTCAGTCATTTACCCTTGGTAATATACGTAATAACTCTTATAAATTTCATAAAAGTTCGTGCGTTCACAAAGAGAGGCAGGTAAACAAACAAGCAAAGCGGCGGAACAAATCTTCACCAAAAGTTAATCATCTGTTTTTTTCTATAAAAAGCCTAATAATCCCTGTAAACTTCATAAAGATCCGTCCACAACTTTTTAACTTATCTTGGTGACAGACTAATAATACCATACCTAAATAGACAGAGAGACGGACAAACTTGACGAAAAAATAGCATCCTTGGCGGAGGTAATTATTTTTTCTAGAAAATATTAAAAAGACTCTTTCAAGTGCTAACGTTTAGAAAAAAATTTAACATATCTTCAGTAACTTTACGTCTTTCAAACGTTCAAATTATATAATTATTTTAAACATTCAAAAAGTAATCTATTGTAAACGGGAGTTGCATCGTTTAAATTTTGTTAATGCTACGACAGTGAGTTTGTAATTCTGTACACGTGATTAATATAAGCTAATAGCATTTTATTATACCGTTGGAGCAGGTCGTGCAATTTTAAGATATTATGGTGTTGATCAACCTTATAGTATCACCTCTAGAGGATACACATAACAAGCATACGACAGTCACCTTTATATGTAAGTTTTAATTCCGATGTGTGTTCATAGTTTTATTTCTGAATGTACTACATATAACAAAGGTGATACAACGAACCATTGCAAAAATTCCGGCATTCGTAGCAATATTCCTGCAATGCGGTCCGATTATCATAAAGTCAAGCGACTTTTTAAATTTGCTCTCCCGTTACCTTCCCGACATGCTGGATGTGCAGAGCCCTGCCCGCCGCACAAGTTTAAATTGCCACACTGAATCTGCTTTCATGAAAGTTAATTTAAATTATGCTTGCACGCCAGGCAGGCAGGCGAAGGCGCGCAGGCAGTCTTCTAAAATGGCTAGTGAATGCCGTGAAATTTGAGCTGGCGATGGTGAAATAAATGGAAACCTTGCAGGTGTTTTACTGAATGCATTCGGGAATTTCTAGGAAATTGCTGGTGATTTAAAAAGTTCAATTTGTGCCTATCCTACTATTACTATAATTACGACAAATTAGCTCCTGGTGATTGGAAAGCTGAATTGTCTAACTTCGACGATTTGCCACATAGAGTGGAGGCGCTCCGATTACGACAAATTCGTTTCGAACAAGCTTCATGAATTGTGGCTCCTGAATGGCGATAAATACGTTGGTCTCTCCATTATGGAAATGAAGACATTGTTTACATACTAAGTTTGGAAAAGATGAACGTATGGTTGAAAACAGAACTTCCGTCGTTCAGGTATAGGTAAACGTCTGTTACTCGTTAGAGACCAGACTGTCTGCCAGCCACAACTGATTATGATTCATTTCCTTCTGTTCAGTTTAGATTATTTCAAATAAGTTTCAGCTACTACTAGTGCACTCTGAGAGCGCATACCTCCGCCAAGAGAGGCAACGGTAGCAAAATATTCAAATTGGCTCTAAAACCATAATTTTCTTTGTATAAACTCCAAAATCTAATCATTTGTGCCTTTTGATAGTAATAAGAGCTTGTGCAATTTTCTTGAAGATCCGTTCATAACTTTTTGCGTTATACTGCTAACAAACGTTTTAACAAACGTGAGTCAAACACACAAACGAACGAACCGATCTGCACCAAAATTTGATCATTTATATCTTTTAACATTAGTAACAACCCCTATAAATTTCATAAAAATCCATTTATTGTATTTTGAGTTATTGTGATAACAAGCATAACATTAGAAACAGTGACAAACAAACGAACAAACGGATCATTACCAAAATTTGGTCATTTACTCTTTGTTATTTACCTAACAACTCGTGTTGATTTCATAAAAATCCATCCATAACTTTTTGAGTTACGGCATTGAGAAAAATGAGGCAGACAAACAAACGGATGGACATATCTTCACCAAAAGTTAATCATCTGTTCCTCCTAACATACCGAACAATCCCTGTAAATGTTGTCCAAATCGGTTCATAACTTTTTGAGTTATCTTGGTGACAGACAAACAAAGAGACAGACAAACACGACGAAAACATAACCTCCTTGGCGGCGGTAGTAATTTACTATTTTGCATTGAATTTTCCATATGTTCAATGGTTAACTTCATAAGGTTTTTTTTTTCCTAGAGAGCATCTACAACTTTCACATATTACCATAGCACGTGACGTGTTAGGTACCGTAAGATGCGATGTTCAATTTTCTAACGCTTGCTTCTGCTGAGCAGATGTAGAATAAATATTTGAGCGCAGAAATTAGTATTCCTGACTTTCTGACTGTGGCAGACTGCGTCTGCCAAAACAAAATACATGCTCGTACACTTTCTTACCTTAGTTGACCTTTGGACGAAGTCCAGATAGTGTTTGAAACGTTGACTGAACTGCACTCTCTGAACATTGGAAGGTTCAGGAGCGCGTTTGCTCCGCAGTGCACGTAACCACTTTCAGCTGGATATCTGGGACTTTCGGTTAGAAGGTGTCCAGTGATTTGTTTAATTTACAACTTTAAATGTTTGTGATATTGCGAATGTGACGGACGTATTGTCGGACACCACTGCTCGCCCCGCACTGCACCATCATTTGTGCCAGTTTGTATTTCATTTGAGTGTTTAGTACATATCGATTGTGTAGCACCAACTCGATAATTTAAATTATCAGTGAAACTTTCCAGACTTTTCCAGGCACAGACAATTCCGAGATGCCTCTATGTACGTATTATTCGGTACATGTAAAAATGAATGAGTCTTTCGTGATAGTTTACTTCTTACAGATCTCGAATTTACACTGTGATTGAACTCTGGAAAGTTTCTAGGCGTTCTACGTCTTATCGTTTGTTTGCCATGCAAAAAGGTGGATGGACTAAGTACTATGTTCTGCGCGGTATTAGCTGTTTCTATAATTAAATTGAGCATTATGTCAGCCTCTCGTTCCGGTATCGGCTATTTCTATAATTAAATTGAGCATTACGTTCAGCCTCTCGCTACGGTATCACCTGTTTCTCTAATTAAATTGAGCATTATGTCAGCCTCTCGTTACGGTATCAGCTATTTCTATAATTAAATTGAGCATTACGTCAGCCTCTCGCTACGGTATCAGCTGTTTCTATAATTAAATTGAGCATTATGTCAGCCTCTCGTTACGTAAAAGTAAGCTGCGCATTTCTACTCCATTTCTTTCCTATACGGTCACAGCTCTGCTCTGTCGTCATAAGCAATGTTAACGTGAATTACGGACCTGTGAACTATTTAGGCGTTTTCAACTACTCCTGAATGCAATTGCCAACAATTTCAAAATGCAGTGGGAATGCTAAAGTTGACGATTGCTATGCTCTGTAAAACATGAAACATTCGATAATATTATCCCCCATCTTGAAAAAATATTATTTTAACACGATTATTTCAATGTTAAGATAACATTAATTATTCGGAAATATTAAAAACAATATTGTTGCCCAATGTTAGATGTTACAATGAAATAATAAACTAATATTGGAATAATGTTTCTAATATTATATTACTATCAATAAAATATTATCTTCTTATAACTGTCAAGTACTGGTTATTCTGTAATGTTACAGTAATATTGAAATATTGTTCCGTGATATTTTAATTACGTTATTTTAATATTATGATATCCATGTTATTTCATTATTATTTACCAATATTAAAATATTACGCGCCAGACTATGGCAGACCCTGGAAAGACCGAGGGTGTAGGCGCCGCCGGGTGATGCCGCTGAGGCTTCAGCGGAGGGATCCTGGGACAAGCTACCCACTCAGGCGTAACCTGTCCTTCGAGAAAAACCTGTCAAGAGTGATTTAAGCTTAAACAAAGTTTGCCAGTTTTATCTCGGGCCGTATTAGAAAAAAATGAGATTGGTCTCCGCCTTAAATAAACTTAAAACAGCGGATGATTAGATTCAAGATATTAACATAATTCTGTACATTACAGTAGGTTTGCACGTATACGGATGTAAACTTCATGTGATACTAGTTAAAATTACACATTCGAATATTTATCTCTCGTATACAGTGGACAACATTAAAAAATAAACATAAGAGTGAAATACGAATTCAAGCGGTGACTCAACCAAGTTACAGGCGTGCGCGGTATATATTTTATTTATTAATCTAAAATATCATTTTCATATCTACCTAATATTTTTTTAATCTTGAAGAAGTACATTTTATTTGTCAGTCCAAAACAACATTTATTTTAATATTTGGAATAACGTTAAATTAACATTTTTATAACATTAATTCAATGTTAGGAGAAATTATTGATGAGTAACATTATTATAATATTATCATAGTATAAGATATAAACACAACAAAGAAATATTACGTTGTAATCTCAAAATAACATGATAATAACATACCAGAAATAATATATATCACGAAAATAACATTCCAACGTTACAAAATATTAATATAATATATGATTGCTACCTGGGAAAGGCAATTATTGACGATAACCGTCGCGTGGGTAGTCCTGGAAATCAATTGAATAAATACATGAGAGTTATAGTAAAGTAATTTCATATCTTATTCATCATAAATATTAATGCGTTGAATACATTTATACACATGTGAGTGATACATAATGTAAGCATTATAATAGATGTTGCATCGTTGCTATGCCAGACGTTTTGGAAATATAAGGCGTACAATTAAGTGCTCTCAATACTGCCACACTGTTCGTTATAGTTTGCTCTCATGTAGCGTGCATAATATCGCTGCGAATCATTAATGCCATTAATACTCTCTTGCTCAAGCGACAGTATGAATTAACTCTTTGAATGTTATCTGTTTCTCAAGGTCCATCATACTCACACAGCTCAGATGCCTCAAGAATAAACCCGCAAGCTACCTATCTCAAGGAGAAAAGAATGCACTGGCTCACTCACTTTATAATAAACGTAATGTCTCGGTACCAGAAAATGCCATAAGAATGCAAATCCTCTCTCTCGTAGTTGTCACGCAGCAATTGCAATTTATACGCAATATCGAAATGGAGCAGCAAATCTGGGCCAGAGGATGAAGTACATAAACAGATTTGCGTTCAGCGTGGAAGTTTCGTTCCATAAACATGCGAAGACTTTCAAGCGAACCAAATTTGTTCCTTTAGCTTCGCCGAGACAAAGCCGTCTTGAGGTATTTGGTATTTGGACATGTTTCTGTCAGCTATCGATGTGCGGTGCTCATATGCACTAATTTCCCTTGTGACTATACGAGAATTTGGAAATTGGTTGACTGTCTGAATTCAAAATTGTTCTGTTAAACCGTCATGCAGCTCATGTCTTTTCCTCCTTCAACCCTTCGGCCAGTGAAAATTTATTTACAACAAGAAAAATGTTTGTATCAATATTGCCCCATGTGCATATATACTATAACTATTCTAGTCATCACACTACTCATCTTTTTTCTGACCTCAAAAAATATATGAAAATTGTAAGTTTTTCCACTAACAATGAAGATGCTGTCAGAGGTTTTGGAGGAAGAAATAACTCGCTGCTTTTCGAAGTTAAGCATCGATGAAGGCTGTAAATAGCTTGTCAGCAATGAAGAAATTATTCTGTAGTGTCATTTAATGTATAAAACTATCATGCATGCTGTTGCGACGTACCTTCACAAGATACAGAGTTTGTTCATTTTTAACGGTCACGTCCGAATCTTAATGTAATAATTCCCGTGAAATAGAGCGGGAATGTTTTGACGCTGACGAGATATCCTAAGGCATCTTTTTGTGACCACCACGCGGATGATTCCCCCTGATCGCGCATGATTTGCGCGTTTTTGTGACCGCATTTTGACGTGATTCTGATAGCAATCAACCGTGATCAGTGGTGAGAATTGATTGCAGTGTGATTTCCTCCACAGGCTAATCATGCGTGATCAAAGAGTGATTCCAGCCGTTGGACAAGTAAAAATTCAAAATGTGAAATGCAAAGTCGTGATGTTTTCTTATATTTAGGGATAAATTAAATAACGTTATGATGATTTTTTGTAATATTGACATCCAGAATTGTAGTTTCCTTAGTTTCATGCCTGTGTATGTTAAAAATACTTCAAATACTGCTAGTTCCGTTTACCTTGGCTTCAAAATAAATAAAGGCTCATAAGAAATTCATTTCCTACCATTTCCCATAAAAATACGATAAAAATGTATTTTTCGAAAATTGACTTGGTGTCTCTGGTTTGTTTACATAATCGTTGACCATTCTTGTGCTTTTCAGTGATCAGGATGATCATGATCACGGTGATTCTGATCACGAGCGTGGCCACAAAAAGACGCCTCTAGTAGAACATCAATTCTAATTTGGCGGGTCACGAGCGATATAGAGGCTGCATAGTGTATAGTCTTTATCGCTCTAATGACTGTATAGTCATTTTTCATGAAGGCTTATGAAACTCTGAAAAATTATCATACTCTGATTCTGGAGAACTTTATGTGGGAGAGCTCGTCTGAAGTCAGATATATATCATGTGTTTGCATGAATTGTGTGAGTAACTATTGCTCAGATGGAAGCCAACGCAGCTTCGTCACCAGCTGGTACCATGAAAAGTTTTGGAACATTTATACCATGAAAATATTTCAAATGAACGTTACCTTGGCAACATAAGCTGCTGATGCTATGATATCTACCGCCCGAAAGGAATAATAGTATTTTGTGACATTTGCCACCCGTGAGTAATAATAGTAATAAGCTAAGACTAATTACTAATCAAATTAACAAAAAGTGTCGACATAAGAAATGTTAACGTTTCGGGATTAGCTTCATTTCCATCTTCAGAACAAAAAACAATGATACGGTATAAATGTCTAAAGCTAAAAATTTACTTCAGTACGCTAACTGGGAGAGAGATCCTATCGTGGGGAAGTGTAAAAGGCAAATGACCGGAGTAAGCTTGAGAGGGTCCCAATGTCAGTGTTTGCGCAGTCGAGACGGCTAGGGAGCTTCGGAGACAGAAGGGATGTACAATCAGAGGAAAAAATGTCAGTTGCGGATTGTACTGAGGGGAACGGCTGAAGTCATTTTGTTGAGGCTGGGATTAGTTTTATGAAGGTAAAAAGATTCTAGTTCTATTGAGTTGGAGAAGTCGATAATGTAGAAGTCTTTTCTGCTAATGGGATGGTTAGTTTGTTCTGCATGACGACGGGGAGCTGAATGTGCAGGCTTTGCAAGTGCTACACTTGTTCTACTGGATATACCTAAATGTTGGTCACTGCAGGCCTTGACATGCTGTCTGGTGCTGTCCACATACGAAGGTTGGCAACTTCTGCAACTGTACCTGTAAACAACACCGGGCAGCAAAGGTGTGGGGGATTCGTCCTTAAATTTAAAATAGGATCCTATGGTACCTAACCTTGAATTATCTTGAGAGTCTTCGGAAGAAGTCCAGGTGACGTTGCTCACGTCACCCCCACGTGTGTGGAGTCACTGTCTTCTGTGGTGCCGCAGTTTGCGACCAAAGAGAGAGCCAGTAGCGAATTATCTCCACAGTACACGTAACCGCTGACCGCTGGTCTATCTGGTATTCTTCTTTAATGTGAATCCAGCAAACTTTTGAACTCTACAATTTTTATATCAGTGGCGTTTCGACTATGCCGAGGCATTTTGTTAAACAATCTTGCTCCCCGTACAGCGAAGCTATTAGAATATTTAGTGCCCACGGCTGTTCCACCGTCTCTGCTGGGGATGCGAATATCACAAGTCCTTCCAGTTCTTTCCTAGTGTCTGGCGACAATCCGCTCATTCACATTCACAGTGATACGTTCCAGAATTTTCCAAACATATATGATTGTAAATCGTTCGAATCTGCGCTGAATTGAATACAAGAGGAGACAGCTGAGTCGTTTGTGGTAATCGTACTCCTGCATGCCTCGAATTTTGGCCGTGAACGATCGTTGGATACCTTCAAGTTGTTCAAGCTTTTTTCTTGTACTCGGCATC
>LQNS02278159.1:14860527-14884685 GCA_001587735.2 Parhyale hawaiensis
CTCCACGATGGAATCATAATGCTCCAACAATTGTGAAGTAGTGGAACGTTTATGTCGAAAACCGTGTTGCTTTGATGTGAGTAGTTCATTACTCTCTAGATGGTGCACTAGGTGTTTACGGAACACCCTTTCAAACGTTTTCATTACGTGGCTCGTTAATGAGACTGGTCTATAGTTTGATGGATCTGTACTATTTTCGGCTTTTGGGATTGGGATAATGATTGCGTGTTTATAAGTGCTTGGTATAACACCATCGCGCCACATGATGTACAGCGGGTAAGAAATGCTTAGCTTGCACATTTTTAAAAGAAAATCTAAAATTTATACGCGGGAAAGCTTCAGAAAGGAACGTTTTCAGAGAGTTAATTATAGCGACATTAGTTGTGCTAGTACTTTGTGACACCTATCGCTTTAAGGAATTATAGTATTTTGTAATATCTATCGCCTGTCAGGTATAATTCTATTTTTTATATCTACTGCCCGTAAGGAATAATAGCATTTTGTGACATTCACCGTCCGTAAGGAATAATTGTATTTTGTGACATCTAGCGCTCGTGAGGAATAATACTATTTTATGATATATTCCTCCCGTAAGGAATAATAGTATTTTATGCCTCGGTTGTTATTTTGACTATTATGGCATTCCCCATTTGAGCGGCATCTACTGCACAACTATCGCAGGGGCACCTACCATATTCCTTATGGTTCTGCGTATGAAAACCAACAATAAACAAGACTAAGATTCAGATAGTGTTGGACTTCCAGTTCCGTCCGGTGTCAGTTGGTTGTTCCGGAAACATAAGTATGTACAATCCTTGTGGAAACCCATAGCCCGCAGCACGGCATAACATCAAGCGAATAGAGTTTCAGAGGCACTTTGCGCAAACAGACATTGCTCACAGAGAGCTTGAACACACACATACATACATATTTTTCCTTTTTTTCCATTGGAAACAAACATATATATATTATACATATCACACTATCGTCTATTCAGCCGTCTTCTTCGCTTTGCCACCGCAAGCTCCAGGAATAATTGTGGTGAGTTGCACATGCTGTCTCTGATGAGGGTGAGGCAGTAGCAGACTCCTGAGATCTCCCAATGCTAATGAAATGCCACCGTGCCCACCGTCTGCCTGCAGCAGCCGTCTGTCTCTGACATCATTAGCTGTGCATGAGCCCCAGCTGCTCGGCTGTCTCAACTGCCGCTTGCTGGCTCATCTGAGGTGGCGGCCAGGAGGTGTGTCTGATACTGCAGACTTCTGCCTATTAGTGTCTTCTTTGTCGTAATGAAAGTCCTAGCTGTAACTGATACCGTTGTCTTCTGCCGAATACCTTCCTTGACTTTAGTCCATAATTCAAGCCATTACCGATCCTGTTGTCTTCGGCCGAATTTCTTCTTCGTAAAGCCATGCTGTTTCTGTTGTCTTCTGCCGAATAATTTCTTTGTCTTAATTAAAAGCCTAGCCGTTACTGATTCTGTTATCTTTCTCCTAATTGAAAACCTTAGCCGTTACTGGTACCCCCGTAGCAAAATATCCTTCGATAGAAGTCGGTTCAATGTTGGGTGAATGTTGGAGACTTGTCAACCCATCACGGGCCAGTGCTTTACCAATATGCGCTAAGAAAATGTGTACTTATACATAGCAATGTTGAGTCAACATTGGGTCACTCTGAGGAAACTCTTTACGAAAACGCCCAAGAAATTATGCTGTCAGTTGAAGTTATGGATATTTTTACTATAGGTATCAGGAAATTAGTCAAGTTTCTGTTGCAAAGAAAAATATGTGAAGTTAATAATACTGGATCACAATATTGGGCCAATAATAATTTCCAGCAGTGACCAACATTTAGCAATTTCTTTTTTAGAAACGACTCCACGTTGAATTAACGATGAATAAACATTCATCTATACAAGAAGAATGCAAGTAATATGATAAAAAGTTATCTTATTGATATAATCGTCAATGCGTGATAAAAATAAAAGTCAATAAAAAGTCATTTACCTCCATGAATTAAGTTTATATGCTACATTTCGGCGCACAAGCGTCATCATCAGGCTGAAACAAAAAGAGAAAATCGTCAATACACTTAAGACTACCACAGCTACTATTTATGATCTGGATCTAAAGGTTTTTGTACTTATATCGGACTAGATAATGCTATAATCTCATACTAATTGCTCAAGTTATCATCTAAACAATAGAGTCACTTGAAACGCACACACAAATTAAGGCATCCAACTGACACCGAATAACTTGAGGGAAGCACCCACGTCCGCACACGAAGGAGAATGGGAATGAAATGATTAAAGCCTATTGGGAGAGCCAATTGCAGTTACGGCGGTATTGCCCGTTGCTGCGCTGTGGAGATTGCGACCAAATAACTTTAACGCTGCGAAGTCTTTGGTATTACTCTTGAGTTTAGGCTTGTGTTTATGGATGAGCAGTGCTTCAGCTATTTGAATATGTTCTCGGCGGGCTACATGATACAAAATTTTGGTGTTGGATAAAGATCATCGCTATTAGCGCTACAGTTATCGGTACTTCTAAAGTGAGCAAATACGGAACCCTTGGGTTTGTGGCCATCCAGTCTACACTTTAAAGTTCTCCTCGTCAGTCCGATGTAGTGGTAACTGAGAGACATGCATTTTCCCTTGGAACATTCAAATTGGTGCAGCACATCAGACTTGCCGAGGTTAGAAGTTGCTGGTCGAGAAATGTTACGTACGATATAGTTGCTGGCTTTCTTATTTTTATAAAAGACACACAAGTGAATTCTGTCGTCAGGGGTTACAGGTTTAACATACGAATGTACGATCTCTTTCAGAATACGTTCGTCTACTTTATAGTTTTCATGCATTTGATTTTTATAGTACAGTTTTATTTTGCGGCAACTGTTTGCCATATCAGACTGGTATTTATTTAATTTCTTGTTTAAAATGCATTACTTTAATATCTATGAAAGAGTTAAGAAAGTTGTTGCTGATCAGTAGTCTTTTAATTTTCAATACCTCTCTATGGAACGATTGCCAGCTATTGCATACCTTGTGAGCCCTATTTAGAAGAGCAAAAATTACATCAGTTTTATATCTATCAGGAGCATCACAGTCATAATTAATAGTTTCACCTGAGGAGGTTGGCTTAGTATAGACTGAAGTACAGAAATGTTCATCTGATGAATGCACCAAAAGGTCCAAAAAAGGCAACTTCCCGTCTACACTTTCTTCACTGGTGAATTGAAGTAGCTACAGACCCTGCTTCCATCCCCTCTCTGACTGCATCAAGCGAACTCGCATCATTGACCTCCAAGAATATATCGTCTACATAACGACAGTATAAATTTGGCCTAACAGAAAGTTGATCTAAAACTCGATTCTCGACATGACACATATAAAAATTGGCGAAGGCCGGGGCCAGGGGTGAGCCCATAGCTACCCCGTCCACCTGGCGATACAGCGAGTCGTCCACATGTCGGAAAGGAGCCTCAGTTGTGCAGAGCCGAAGGAGAGCTTCGAGATTGATGCGAGACACATTCGCGTCACATGACGTGGAGTCCCTGTTCACGTACGTACCAGTAGAAGACACCATCTCCATCATCATCGACAACGTGTTTAATCACCCCGAGCTGGCCGCATTGAATGTGTCTCGCACCAATCTCGAAGCTCTCCTTCGGCCAATGTTGGAATGGAACGTTGGTCCGACGTACGTGACGCCGAGGCTCAGTGGTACGTGGCTATACCCTTGTCTTCTACTGCATATATTCTTTGTTTTAACGAAGCAGGCGAGCCATCGATGAAACTTGAGCGAACGCATTAGGAACTACGACACACACTAAAACTTAGTTACATCTATTTTAACTATTGACGTCGGAATAACATCTGAGTATCATTTTCTTTACCCCTTCCAGAATAGATTTAACAGCACTCCTTACTAACCTGCATGACCGTATATTTAACTTGTAATATTCATTCACAATGTATCTTAGTACAGTTGAAAAACCGAAAAATAGCTAAAATTCTTCGGTATCGGAGGCACAAAAACATTAAATATCTCGCGGGAAGTTCAAAGCTTTCGCTTGTCTCTGCTGAACTTGCTCACAAATCAAGTTATTACAGTTACAGAAAAAGCCCACGACGGTGTCACTGCCTGTTGCCTCAGGATAACTTCATTAATTGTCATCTATTTAAGCGAGTGTTTCCTTTCTCATCGCTAACATCAATGCCTTTATTCCCATTAGTGAACGCTTAATTATATCGTAAATCCAACATTCTCACGCGGAACGCCCGTGTTAATACCTTGGGTACCGTAATTTAATACTCTGCTGCACTCCGAGAGCACAAATCTCCGCCAAAAACGCAGTGCTCCAATATAGAACTATGATAGATAGACAGAGAGACAAACGGACTACCTGATCATCACCACCCAATCGGAAATTTATAGGCATTTATCCGATGTTTTCCAATACTGCTCATTATTTACTCGTAAGCAGTCGAAAAATGCCTATAAATATCCGATTGTGCAAAGTTTAATCACCTGTTCCTTATGACATTTCTAAAAGTTCCTGGAAATTTCATGGAGATCCGTCTGGAAAAGTTGTAAATTTTTCGCTAACCCACGACCAATCAAATTAACCTCTGCTCAAGCGTTACCTTTTGACGGAAGCAATAATAATGATAGTGAAGTGCAAGCGATAGAACATATGCAATACTGTGACCTGCATTTAATCCTTTTCTTTTGCCTGACGTGCAGCGGGTCTTTGTCTGCGGGAGAAAGGCACCCAGGAACTCGTACTGTAATTCATGCTGCTTCTATCCCTAATTGCTACGACCGTGAGATGAGCTTGTGACAATATTGATGACGTCTCACGTACAGCTCGCTCAAGTACCCAGTAAAAGGCATAAGCAACTCTTCAAACGAATCTGAAGCCAGTGTCATGTATAGTATCTCATACCACTGATATCTTGAAATTTAACTGGGTATGAACTACCCTCTGTTAATTCTTTTTAAAGTAAGTAACCCAGGGACACTACATACTTGTTAACTTTAGCCGTATATGCCTAGTTCTGCATTTGGGACGCGTTTTTTTCCCCACCTTGCTTCATTCGTTTTATGCACTCCTTGTGATGCTCGTTGTTTATGCCATTCTCCCTGCTCTTGCCAGCCACACTTTTTAAAACTGATGCGCTAAATTTAGTACATTGCTATTGGAACTTGATGTGCCAAATTACGATAGGAGTATGGCCGGGCAGCACTCTCGTCGTTCGCAATTATTTTGTGTACGTGCATCGCTGCGTGTGCGTTCAAGAAGCTTTCTAGCCGCGCCATCACTACCATATGCACTACCTAACCTAACCTAGCCTAAGCTAACCTAATCTCCTAACCTAACCTAACCTTACCTAACCTAACCTAATCTGCGACGACTTGTGTGAATAGCACACAGTAGCACATCACACGAACTTGAACGCAGCACGCACGCACAGCGATGCACGTGCATAAAATAGTCGCGAACGACTAGAGTACGGCCGAGAACAAGCTGGTGATGACGTTCACCTAAATCCTTAAACCATGCTACGCTGCCAGTAGTACGCGTGAGAACTCCATGAGCTGCCCATAAGTTAACACAATTCTGCGTACACACGTGTGTGTGATACCAAGTACCTATAAAATTTGCAGCGTCTTCTTTTATAGAAATCGTAGGTCACTTCAATTTTTTTTTGTAAAAATTCTTGTAGGCAACGTAAAGAACACAGGACCCTGTCCTGCTCTGGCTAACCTACCTCGCTGTGGGACTGTTTGCTCCCGTAGAAATGGCATTGGAGAGCCGGGTGCATACTGGCTCTGTTGTGGCTCATCGTGGTGAAGATCTTAGCTTAAGACATGCTCCACAGGCAGTCGAAATTAGCCCTCCAAGGCTTAACTTGTTCGAAACTTCACGCAGGTGCACTGACTTCGACTCACTAAATTAAGTTTCAGGCACTGGCCCTCAATACGTTGCTCTTTAAACTTCGAGAACCTCAATCTTGCTCTGTAAAATGGAGATTAAATCTGCTTAACATAATCAGGTTGATTCTAGTACACACAATAAGCTTCAAAATGGCTGCGCTCTTGGGCAAATTAAGTCGAGTCGGTTTTTCTTACATCGACTCTGATGACCCAGTCGAACGCCCCCTGTGCCGCCTTGCCGACTACGTTGTTTGAACGTTTACACCGCTACTACCATTCCTTACTTTAATAATTATCTGATGTTGAAAGAGCAGATATTCACTCAGAATAAAATGTTTTATATGTTCATCGATTTTGTTAATTATGCTCAGGAAAATAAAAAACTGAAAGTAATGGATCTATATAAATTTGTTTCATATAACAACATTAAACCCTGCACCAGCTTCATTTAGATGAAATTTGTCAAAGTTCTTCGATCTACCAAACTTAATACCTGGCCATGTGTTATTCATTGAAACTTTCCTTGATCTAAAGCAGCCACAAAATAGTCTCTACCAGTCTAATGCTAAACCACCCTTACATGCCAGTACATATGTCCCTTAATTCTTTCTTCCTTTCTTTTGACCACCGAGAACTCGGTGAAATAAAGTAGAAATATTGTACGTCATAATAAGTATTGCCCTAATGAGTAGAGCTGTAGTACATTAGTTTTATACTGCCAAACAAGCACTGAAAGGACGGTACCTTGCCATGCCGAGAATACACGTCCATTGCCAAAATAATCAGAATATAATTATGCTCTCCAGTAAGCATGAATTTGCAGGTCACTGTGGTGATGCCGATTATTATAGAAATGTACTATGTATGTTGCTGGCTGGCATGACCGTCGTTATTTTATTGTTTACAACATAATTAAAACAGTGAGAATATTACCGCATGTTAGTTTAGCAATTTTAAGCGACTTTATCTGAGAAATGCATGCGCTGTGGTATCCTTAAGTATTACTCTGGTATTAAAGTATTATGACAATAGCATCTGTAGTATGCAGGCGCTTGTTTTTCATTATCTTCTGCATGGTATGCTAGTTATGTTGCACATGTGTTTACAAGACTTTGGAAAGTAAAATATGCAAATGTAATTAATGAAAATACCTTCCAATTAATTCTAACGTAGAGCATGGTTGCAAATTCTTTATGAAAAATTCAAGCGGTTTCTCTTTAAACCAACGTAATTTATTATAAAATCTATTCACACATTGCCTGCAAAACGATAGTTTTTTATTTTAACTGGACATTCCTCCGGAAATTTTTCAATCATTTTTTCTGGATATCAATTTTCCCAGACCTGTACGAAAAAAAAATGAATCAAGATAATCAGTAAAATCCGAATCCACATTTTAATACTTAACTTTGAAGTAAGACACTTAGGTAATAAGAATAACTCAGAGCAAATAGCCAGGCACACTTATAGTACAACTGAAACTGCATGATGTATTATAAGTTTAGAGTTGTATCATCGAGTGTCGACATTTGCTCACTATTGACAGAATGTTGGTTTACTACTTTGAGCTTAAACACCAGGCATCTCAATACAGTTTCATAAACTAAAGACATTGTATGGTAATGACAATGACAGGTAAATTATGTTACAGGATATTGCTAAATTTGTAATATAATTGTACCGAGGATGCAACACTATTGAAATGCAAATGTCTTACCCGTAATGATAGAAACTGAGTCTTCTTGGAAACCATCAACTTGCAGCAGGATGGATACTGAGCCATGGCCCCTTAACACAGCCTTGGCTGAGCCCCGAACAGACATGGTGCGGACACACACACACACAATACAGTTGGTAGTCTGAAGGATAGACGTTCTACTCTCGAGCGAGGGAGAGTAGTCTTAATACTCAGAAACGTAGCGTCAACTTTGCTATCATTCATAAACATTGGGGGGGGTGGGGAGGTCGCTAGCTTAACGGTCGGAGAAAGAGAGGTACAGTTGTCAGATCAGGCATTCCGTCTAAGACACGATAGCTCGAACAATCTGCGGTCGTCTGCAGCCGTACATTCCTCCTCCGAGCCCTTCTGGATATCTACCGGCAGCACGAACCACTGCATGTTGGTTTCCTAGCCGGAAGGTGCCGTCGAGGTCCGGTAACTTTAGCCTTGCGTTTACTTTCACTTCTCTATACTATACGTTGTAAGACCTCAAAAAAAAAGTTGTCGGTCATTCACTGCTGCTGATATACTAAAGAAAGTAACCTGACAGGAGGCCGCAAGGAACAAGCGCTGCTTTATTACCGATCACTAAGAGATTGCCATCGCCTTTCTCACAATATTGCCGATAGTTACGACCTCGGCCGCCTATACCGAATGTTCGACCTTGACTTTGCATAGTGACAGGGTCATAATTATGTCATGCAGCACTGTGCTTGCTTGTATCACAGCAACACGCAATGCTTTGGTGTCAGTCCTAGTCCATACCCTATAATAGCAAGTCTATTTGTATACCATTACCAGGCCTAGTTGTCACAATTAACAGACAGTTTACCAGTTGTGAAACTTAGTTTGTCAAAGTGAAATTCAGTTTGTTATGCTTGACAAACCATAAACGCCTTCCAGTTAATGAATAAATTGAATTTCGCCTTCGACTACCTTAATTTTAGAAGTAAACTGAGTTTCACGTGCAACAAATTGACCTTTAAATGGTGTAGTAATAACATATTCGTATTAGTAAACAATATAAAGGGTGTTGCAAATTCTTGGTACAAACTTCGGATACTAGTAGAAAATATTAATATAAACACTCTTTCATCAATAACAAAAGTTCGAAAAACGCTAATTTTTTTAAATATTTAGCTGAGGTTTGAATTCTAGATCATATTACAGTGTGGCGTGTATTGAACCGGAATATTTATCATGTTTATCACTTCCAGAGAGTCCAGAGTTTACTTTCCACAGATTATGATCCTCGTGAACGTTTCGCGCAGTGGTTTTTGAATCAGGAGTTAGAAGATCCCCAGTTTGCAGAACATGTGTTGTTCACGGATGAAGTTGCCTTCACCCGTGATGGACTTTTAAATGGTCAAAATTTTCTCGTATGGCAGCAGAACAACCCTCATGTCATCCATCAACATCGCCACCAGCATCGCTACACTGTCAATGTTTGGGCAGGTATCGTTCAAAATCAACAAATTGGCCCATACATTTTGCCAGAGCGTCTCACTGGGAATGTTTACAGTCTTTCTTGAAGAAGTCCTTCCGGATTTATTGGGCGATGTGCCATTGGGTATTCGTAGAAGACTTTGGTTTCAACATGATGGAGCTCCGGCACTCTAAATGTGAGACGTTTTGTCGACCTTCAAATTCCAAATTGATGGATTGGTCGTAAATAATGGTGTTTTGTCCTGGCCACCAAGATCACCTGATGTGTCCCCGCTAGATTTTTTCTTGTGGGGGCAAATTAAAAGTCTTATTTATGACACACCTGTCGAGTCGGAAGAAGACCTTGTCGCCCAAATTGCAGATGCTGCTGGAATTATCGCTGAGATCCATGGAATCTTTCGCAACGTTCACGTTAGACATTTTGAACAATTACTACTAAAACTTATCGCTTGTTATTGAGTACTAGAACTACCCTCGTGTGTATTAATGAGCAGAGTGCATGTAGGTAACTAATAATCAGCATTCAATATTTACATGATTGTCTCACAAATAAGGCCTTTTTCGATTGTTTTATTGATGAAAAAGTGCTTAAATTGATATTTTCTACAAGTAGCCGAAGTTTGTACAAAGAATTTTCCAACACCCTGCACTTTTTATTATTGTTGTACATCTTTACCCAATCGCGCCTCGTGTTCTATTTGCTGGACCGTCTAAACAATGCTAATATTACGACGGACGCTGTAATACTTGAGCATGAAATTATTAATATCCAAAATGAGTTATCCTTTATCGTACGAAAAGCAACGGTGGCAGTGTTCTCGAATTGCGTTAAGTGCAGTGTAGTCATGTAGTACACGTTACTTTGAAGAGTTCCCGTGTTGCACCCACCCCTTGGCTTCCCGGCGGGTTGGGTTGGAACAGCACTGTTACGACCGTCAAGAAATATGAACTGTATGCGATAATGGGTTAAGTCCCAGTAATGCTGACCCCTAGCTCCCTTCATTGGTTCATCACCACCAACCCCTAGTTTTATAAGAAACTGTGTTGTTCACTTTGAAATCTAGCAGAGATATCAAAATAGAGAAATTAATGCAAATTTTGACAATTATTTTTTTAATTTCTATCGTACTAGCATCTAAAATACGCAAACAAGCAAAGCATATAGAAGTACCAGAAATTGACTTCCAAAACGTGTCGTTCTTGCTTCAAAGTTAAAACTTTTCGTGATTAAATAATTCACATTTTCATGAAATTGCTTAGGAATCTGCGCGATGTTACACATGTAGCTGATGGGCCCCGCTACGATCATCAGATGCAATAATGGCAGTGCGTGCTAAAGATCTTTACCGACTTCGCCATTATTACTATTTTTGTTTGTTTGTTTATTTGTTTGTTTGTTGTCGTTTTTTTGCGCTTGCGATTGGCTGCCATTATTATCCTCAACATCTGGAGTAGGCAATAATTCATGAGTACATGTGTGCTTATTGTACCCACTGTGTATCCTAGGTATACGCGCCTATTTTTAAAAGTGTCAGTTAATTGCCATGTATTTTCTGCCTCAGTACTACATCCAGTTACCATCTTCGACCTTGTTCCTTACATAAAAGTAGAAAATCATTCATACTCATTGATAATCTTCATTTATATCTGATACTGCAACTACTTTCGTGAAATTCTATTGAAACTCATATACTTACTATATTTCAATATTTGTTAAAACTTCCTTCAATTAATACATAACATTTCCGTTGTGCAATTCATAAACTTCATTTGTTCAGCTGAATGCATTCATTCTTACGTTCTAAAACATACTGTTCAGCTAAGTGAAATTGCTCTTCACTCAATACTTAGCTGCGGTGGTAAGTTTCCTAATCCAGTGCTCGCTGCTCTACGAGCTATGTCTGTGTACAGAGAGCCACGAAAATTTCTAGAAATTGCTTCTATTCTATTATCATTTAACAAAGTCCTGATCATAAGTTCAAGACATGTTGAAAAGCTGAAAAAAATACTTCTTTGTGGATAGACTTTAAAACAAAATTTTATAACTATAGTTTACTCATTGGTAAATATAAAGGGTGTAAGCAATTTTTGTCTAGTTAATGTAATTAAAAAGTCACATTTTTAGTACTGAGGTACCGTACTTACCAGCTCATCGAAAGTCTAAGACCAGTAAGTGAAAAGTAGAAGAACTCCTTGCAACAAAGTTGAAAGTAATAAAATGGCTTAGTGATGAGTCATGCCTCCATTGACAGTCTCAAACATTCTTTACAATCCATCTCCAAACGTTCTCTATCGGATTCAAATCTGGGGCATAAGCGTCACACGAGACAACAGAAATCCGTGTTCAACGATTTCCGCCAGTTTGCTTCTTGACATCACTGAACATTTGGGCACTAGCCGCCAAGTGTGCTCTCATCCTCTGCACTCGCCAGACCATCATATTTTTTTTCTATCTCTCTCTCTCTTCCGATTACAGTCGAATGTATTGCGCCGTGTATCGTTCAGTAATTACGTGAAAGTGAGCCCCTAGAGGAATAAATGCCTTTGAGATTTTTATTCATTGTCGTAGCATCGAGAAATTAATTGAACGATGGGAGTAAGTCATCAATAACAACGGAGATTACATTGGCCACTAACCTTTATGCAATATCTATCTTGTAAAATAATTCACCAGTAATCTGTGCAGAGCGTTTACAACTTGTTCCTCAGACCGAATGTTGCAGCATTGTTTTGTTACAACCATTCCCGATGACGTCACTGCCGCTACGAGAAAATTAGTTTATTTTCTTCCTCTAGCTGTTCTTAGTACGTTGCTGTAATAGACGCCCCCATAGTTTAGGCATCAGATTTATTTGTAATGGTACTGTCCTCGGGAAATTTGCCTGTTAATTTCATGGAGCCCTGATGCGCTCAGAACTGCCCTTGATATAGTGATGATTGCTATTTATAATTCAAGGGTTCTATGCGTTCAACATTTAACTGTTGCTAAGCACTCTGGTGCACCTAATTTTCTCTGCACTGATAGTCTCGCCTATCTTTTAGGCTCAACTGAGAACCTTAATGCAACTCGTGACCATAACTTAGCAAATTTTCCTGCGTGGCACCTGGTGTTATGAGGGAATCAGCAATGAGCTATAGCATCGATAAATTTTAGCTCCCCTTAACTACAGAAAAAGACCCAAAACTGCTCAGAGGAGGAGGCGGCCTGCTCCACTCTCATTACTACCGCTCGCGGCTCCAACTTTTGCAGCCTCTCCTAAGGCTCATTTCACTTCAATAACTGCCTGATAAAAACTCTCTCACGCCGGGCCGCTCATTAATGAAGCCTTCACTACGGCCCTTGTGCTTTTGGTTGCTTATTTTTTCTATTAATAAATCTCCTTGCGTAGTTAGGCTGCTGTAAATTTATTGGCAATTAATTTTTCTTTGCGTTTTTGCTGATATTCTTTGTCCGTCGAGTCTGCGAGTATGAAATTTATCAAATGCTTTGTGTCTAATCGTATACTTTTATACAAATAAATCTCGGTAAAGGTGAAGCTTAGCTACATCGGACATTTTAATGATTCAGGTACTAGGAGGCATTTTAAGACTCTTTTCAAGGACTTTTTCGTCGCTAATGCTGGGTTTTCGAGACATTTCACTTTGAAGTTGTCATTGTTTCTATGAAAAAAAAAAATAACCGGCGGCCCCATTGGAACTTAGTTAGGTAAGGTAGGATTAGCTTGGGAAAGGTTAGCTTAGGAAAGGTTAGCTTAGGAAAGGTTAGCTTAGGTAAGGTTAGCTTAGGTAAGGTTAGGTTAGGTAAGATTAGTGTAGGTTAGAGGATTAGGTAAGGTTGGGTAAGTTTAAGTTAGTTTTGGTTACTTTAGGTTCCCGAGGGGTCACCAGTTATTTTTCCCATAGAAAACAATGGGAATTTCAAAGTCAAATATCTCAAAAATTAAGCATTTGCGACGGAAACGTCATTCATGAAAAAAAGGCTTAAAATCTTCATATTACCCAAATAGGTGCTAAAAATGATGAAAATTTCCGTTGTAGCTAAATTACACCTTTACCTAAGTCTTTGAGCAATGTAGCTGGAATGACTGAATATGGCACCTCGGTCCCCTCTGTTACAAATATCAGTATGTGTACTGATGCACTTCACACTCTTACCCTTCTCAAGTAAACTTCCCAGCTTGCTCGATTTACAGATCTTTTACCGGCATCTGGCTCAGTTTATATCAATATAAACAACAACAAAGACATTGTTCGGTACTGAAGATAAACACCAGGACTTCACATGGTACAAAAATTGAACATCATTTATCATTCATTTGAGTAAACTATAATAGAGAGCGTAATACTTTCATTACATTTGGACTGCAGTGCGGGCCATTGGTTGACATCTGTTCGGTAACAGTGAGCGTTACCATTGGTGGAACATGGGAGACATATCATGACCAGGACCATTGAGGATCACCTTTGGTAAACTTGCGAGATGTTTCTGTACTGATTTAGAGATAGAGCAGAGAGTCTTTCCTGCTGCTGACGTTGAGGCCGTGAGTATACTTTTGAATAAAAGTCGGACTTATCCTGGTTGACCTTGATAATGATAATAAAGTTTATTGACAGTCACATTGTAAATAATTCCAGGAAGAAAGGACAGCATTCATTCTAGATTGATAAATATGCAACTGGTACAAGTATGTCAAGCCTATTGGTAGCAACACTAATTAGGCAAGGAAAAAGTAGTTAAATTGACGGTCTCAAGTTGAGCACAATGAAATATAGGAGTCAGCTAGAGTGCACGAAGACCCACTCACTCATATGCAGGGTGGCCAGCAGCCATGCCCCACAGGTGCCAGAGGGGGGCAAACAACTACACCCACAGACAAATCAGGGGACCGACCTATCAACAGTCGCACAATCCTTCTACAGAAAATTATACTTTCAATATATATAAATATCGTGTAGAAAGTCATAAAGAGGTCAGGATGTAAGAAAATAAACGCGCCGGGAAGACCATCCCTGAATCATCCGATGGCTGCCTCAGCCAGGCCCAAGGCGAAGAACCCAGGCACAGAGGTGCAGTCAACAGCAGGTCGGGATGGAAAGGAAGTGCACGACAGAGACGAAGAGCAAAGACAGAAGCGAGGTCGAGTGGGAGGAAGAATTAATGAGGCTCACAGCATAAAAAAGATAAAAATAAACATAATTCAAACAATGCAAGGGAAAAGATTATGAAGGTTCAGCTATTACCATTGTGAAGATGATGATTGCATATATGAAAACTTTTGTAACTTGGTTTTGAAAGTATAAGGAACATGGACAGCTTTTAGTTCAGAGGGTAAATTGTTCCAGTATTTGATAGCTCGTATATAAAAGTTTGTTGGCATTTGCTTTTGGTGTAAATGGGGATGCAGAAGTTATCGTCAGTATTGAACCTCGTTTTATAGTGGTGATTAACATGATACATTTCTATTTTATTACCTCCGCCAAGGAGGTTATTTTTCGTCGTGTATGTCTATTTGTCTCTTTCTCTGTCTATCTCTTTGTCTGTCACCAAGATAACTCAAAAAGTTCTGAACCGATTTGGATGAAATTTACAGGGATTGTTAGGTATGTTACGAAGAACGAATGATTAAATTTTGGTGATGATATATCCTTCCTTTTGTTTGTTTGTTTCTCTACCTCATTTTTCTCATTGCCACAAATCAAAAATTTATGGATAGATTTTTATGAAATTAGCATGAATTGTTATGTATATAACAAAGATTAAATGACCACATTTTGGTAATTATCCGTTTGTTCGTTCGTTTGTCACTGTTTTTAATTTTATCCTTGTTAGCACAATAACTCAAAAAGTAATGAATTGATCTTTATGAAATTTATAGGGGTTGTTAGTAATGTTAAAAGACATAAATTATCAAATTTTGTTAGAGATCGGTTCGTTCGTTTGTATGTTTGACTCACGTTTGTCATAACGTTCGTTAGCAGTATAACTCAAAAACTTATGAACGGATCTTCAAGAAAATTGCGCAAGCTGTTATTACTGTCAAAAGACACAAATGATTAGATTTTGGAGTTTATACAAAGTAAATTATGATTTCAGAGCCAATTTGAATTTTTTGCTACCGTTGCCTCGCTTGCCGGAGGTATGCGCTCTCAGAGTGCTCTAGTTCTTGAAATGCAATTGCCGATCCTTTTAAGTAATGGAATGAAGATTAATGGTTGTGAAATAGTAAATAATCATTTCTGTTGTTAATACATGAGACCGAGGTACAGTAAGGAGGGCTAACGCTCTGTTCTGGGCAGCCTGTAACTTCCTCCTGTTAACTGCACGTGTGGCTCCCCAGGCCACTACACGGTCAACGCCTTAGGTTAGTTGAGGGTCCACGATACTGTAGTACAGTTTAAGAAGGATGTCTGGTGGTAAACAGTGAGATAATTTGAACATTACGCCAGTTGCTTCACTAATCTTTGATAAAACGCTACTTACTTGCTCGTTAGCAGCCAAAATATACCATTACAAGCTACACGTCGACATTCACTGGTTTTATATCTGGAGTTTGACCGAAGTGAGTTACAATACAGAGGTTAGCACTTGCTCCAGAACAGCCGACGTATGAACTCTTTAGAAGAATGACCAAACTACCTGATTAACTTAATTGTTACCCACTGCGTAAAGTTTCTAAGATTCTTCTCTGTCCTGATGATCACAGAAATCGTCAATGATTTCCTGGCTCAGAAAGAAGCTGTTGACGCAAGAGTTATACACCATTGAGATGAGTAAGTCTAACGACGGGCAAAATAGTTTTCCTAGGTTTCTACTATTTAATGCAGTGACAAATCGTTTTTACTTAATTAATCATACTCAGTGCATTGTTGGCTATCTGCGTCTTCGGAAATTACGAGCAGGTTTTCCAACACACTGGAATGGGGAGAAGCAAAGCACCGTGTCGTTAGAAACGCCGAAGGCATTAAACTTCTTCCCGTCAATATAAGCGAGGAGGTAGGTTAAACCTCCTAGAATATGATTCCCGATCACAGCCTCGTTTAGTTCGGTGTAGATGCATTCTGAGAAAACATTAAAGAAAGTCGCGATAATAACCCTTTCTGCCTTAAGCCATTAGTCGTACCTAACATTGATGACGTTTCTGCTCTCCATTTTACAAAAGGGTTTCTGAGTCTGGAACCAATACATTTCCGTCTGAGCAATGTGAGGAGCATTTTTTCTCAAGCATGCACTTCATTAGCGAGCAATTATTGTGACCTCGATCAAATAAATCCTTAATGCTTAGAAAACGCAAATACATAAAAGATCCGTTGGCAATGAAATTGTTTACCTGTTTGAGTGCAAATACAGCCATTTGCAATCCTTGTTAAGCTTTTGTACCAAACTAATTATCTGCAATTACCATGTACGCTAACGTTTTTAGCACAGTAGCACCGGACCTTGCAGACTGCATAATTGTGCTGAGGGTACCGGGAACGAGCTCTGAGCCTGGTGAGCGGTCTTTGTGGCGCTCGGCGCGCTGAGTCAGGGAACTTGCTTGGTGTGCATAGCTACCGTGGTGTACTTACCTTGAGCAGGGGAGGGGGCACGGGTCGTTGAACTTTCCTCTACTACGCCATTGTTCTTAGCGACTCTTGGTCAGCTGCAGCTTTACTTACTCCTCTGGAGCCAGTTGGCCTATATCTGCCTCACGATACAGTGCGTGTGGGCTTCCCAGTGGAGGGTGCAGTCAAAGTTGAGTTACCTTTATAGTACTAATGCTATCAATTTGACGTAGACTCTGCTATGGTTGCTTTTATCTGCGTGCTACACATTGTGCCTTGTTTTTAACAATTACTGTTATTATAATCCTCGACGAATCATTCCAGATGAATTTCAAAATTAAGCACCCGATGAGAATGACAGCGACTAGCAATACAAACCTAGAGGGACTACACTGATAAGTTCTTTTGTTCTGCGGAGACATGGTTCTCACCTGTAACTTTATTATTCTTTTGTAGATTAAGAGCTTCACGACCTCAACTTCCAACACGGTGAAGTGTGCACCAGGTGAAGCCATAATAAATTATCAGCGTCAAATAGTTCATCATAGGACAAAATGGGCTCTTCACTGAGAAAAGTTTTGATGCACGTGGATGGTTCACAGAGAAGCATCGGGATGCACGTACCTAGGTGTTTCATGGCGTAGTTTGGTGTGTCATCGCAGCAGACAGAAAAACATACTTCAGTCAGACATGTTTCCGCAGAAACAAAGTGAACAAAAGCTTTGTAGTTTTGTTACACGTGCGAAGCGAGACGGGTTTACATACTAACACGCAGATCGCTATTGTTTTTCAAAGTTTCGTCTCTTCAGGTGCATCCGTTTTACCTGTTTTTGATGCATCTTGGTGCATCATCGGCTTTGTCGCAAAACCGAAACACACAAGTGCATCAAATCGTGCCAAATGCACCATAAGACCCTTTATGCATCATCATGATTCAACTTTATTTTTATGATGCACGTGCATGTTTCGGTTTTGGGACAAAAATGCATGTGATTTTGGTGCATCTAAGTGCATCAAAATTTCTCTCACTGTTCAAATTCGTCTGTGTGACCTTCTTCAATCAATGATGCATTCATCGAGTGTGCAACGGTGTGCAAGTGTGGTTACAGCTTTTTTATGTATTCCAATAAACTGTGAGCAACCGAGCTCATTTTAAGTTATCTTGCTAGACAGTTTTCCTACTCTGAATTCATCGTCACATCTACGCATTTACCTGTGCGCGGTGTAACACAAATTATGCAGCCTGCTCATTGGTACCGTATATCACCTAAGCGCGACCTGCCTTCATCCCTTCAGTCTGCTATCTGTGGGAAGCTTGCAGACATTGGTAACCCACCCCGTACATCTCTTCCTTGGTCTGTTGCGTTCATTACCAATTACTCGATACGTCTACTCGCGGATGACAATGTTTCCTCCACATTATGTTATGAGGTAATGCTGCCTCAGGTAGCTCATTGACTGCCTATTGCGTACGTTAGGCTTTCTGAGCATCTCTTTCTTGGTGCCCATTTGGATTCCCTCCCCTTTATTATTTCTACTGCTGATTTCTGCTTCCTCATATTTCTCAAGTTACGGTTTCCATTCGCGGAATACTTCTTATAGTGTTCCATATTTTCTGCAGATGTATAATAGTTTTGTTACGACTTTCGTATTTTTTTTCCTTGAATCATAGAGTACTCTGTGGGTCAGAAGACTTAAATTACCTTAGTTTCCGTAAGCCGGCAGCTAACTGGAATATATTCTTGGCTATGCACTATATTGCATTCCAGAGTTCTGTTTGAACTAAATTAAAATTATCCTCGAACTGTGAATATTCTCATACGCCGCTTTCTTCTCGTCTCTGTGAAGTATTGGCTTACTGGTCTGCACGAACACTTCTGCCTTTCTATTGCATGATTTATTCTTCGTTCGTTCCAGCCAAGTCTTCCAATCAAATTTTTAGTAAAACAATTTACGCCTCTCCAAGCTCTAAGGGAAGGTCTCTGTGCTCTCACATTAATTTCTATTCATTTGAAGACAATAGTTTCGATTTAAAGCACAACTCTATCATTTGTCATTACATATAGTTAGGCTAAGTAAAAAAAATATTGGATATGCGTTTTCTCTAAAACATTTAGGGGTTGTCTCATTTCTTAAAAGTCCCTAACGTACAGCAAATTAATTTAATGTTAAAAGCCAGAGCTACATGTCAAATATTGAAACGTCTGTGTCTCCCGCCGTAGATCTCGTCAAAGAACAAATTTGTTCTTTAAGAAAAAATGTTTCAGCAATTTGTAATTTTACTCAACGCGTTTCTCTTTTATAGATCCACAGGAGCTAGACTTTTGTGTCTTGTGTATATGAGAGCAGTAAGGGGTGGTACAAGTGATATCAGCATGCATCAAATATGAGTCTGTTTGTACCTCGAAAGCTGTACCACCGTGTTTCAAATTATTAATTATGTGACATAAACTAAATCTAAAATGAAAATGCGTAACTTATGGTGAATTCAAAGTCAGGTTTCTTTGCTAATCAAAGCATGAAAGTTGTTGGCCTGTGGAATAAACTACCAACTTTAATCCGCCATTGTTTTCTTGATTTTTGCTTGCTCCAAAAATGAAGTATACCTTTTAGCTTTGCATTTTTAGGCAGATATCCTGAACAAGCTAAGTCCATTACTGAAGGTCTTTGAGTGCCCTCCACTTGTGAGGGCTAATCCACCAAATGGACGCACAAACTTGAGGCACATGTCCAGTCACGGACAATCTCCTAAGTTTGAATGGAAACTTTGATTCTAAACCGTACGTCACTTCCAGAACTTGCGGGGGCCTCAGGACTGACCAGCCTAGTACATCTTCGAAAGAATTACCTACGTCAGAGATCTTGCTTTCTCTACAAGTTTTTCGTTGCAACATGCGGCTTTTTTGCAAAACGTTTGCCTTATGCAATTTGCAACGCAGGAGTTAAATTCTGCAGAAATGGTGCATATAAATCGGCTGTAGAAGAATATTTAATACATATTGTTGATATCCGTTACTTTACTTTCTTACAAACCTGCAGCTCCTCTGAAAACTATCTGATGCGTCTGTTAATAAAAAAAAATGTATTGTATCGCGCAAGAAGCTTCATGGGTCCCATGCAACTCAGGAAGAACAAATGCCAGCGATTCAATTTTCTTGAACATCATTTTGTTCCTCTTTCTCCGAGTATCATTATATATAGGAAACTCTCGGTCTACGTCAGTTGCCCTGTGCACACCGCACGGTGGGTTCTCCGGTGCTGATCTATCAGTCTAGTACGGCTCTGGAAGATCCACCAGTGCCAGACATTCTGTTTTTACGTTAACATTTCAATCGCCTTTCACCTTTCGAATCACAAGAAATCAGATTTTGCTTCTGGCCTACAACACTGTCACTTTAGGCCTGACCTTCAGAGCAGACCAATTAGATACCGACGTCGCAGATCTTATTTATCTGCCTCGGCTCTGTTTGTCTCTGGTGACCTCTTGCATGAATCAGATATTGTATTTCTGGTGTAGTGTTGGCAGGCCTTTGATTGTTTCGACCACCTGGTTCACACAGCTCCTGGATACACATTTTGTGTTTGCTATCCTACGTAGTCTTCAATTCCATGGCGGTGGTGGGTGGTATGATGCCTTAACTTTCGAGATCGTCAGCGACATAGAGTGAAAGTTTCAAACTTTCCCTTTTTGAAAGAGAACTTCGGATATACGACCAAAATTCACTAGGTGCGCAACACCCGTGCGGCAATGTTTTCATTGCATAATTTCTACGGCTCTCTCGATATCTCCCGTCTTCCAGAGCAAATAGAAATGTTTAGAAAAGACATTTAACAAAAAAATAAACAGTAATGCTGTTCAAATTTAAAGAACTGAATAAAAGTAAAGCACACCAAGTTGCTGGCATGACAAATAAATATAATGGAAAACTAGAACAACTGACGAACTTGATATTAATTATCCATACGAACAGCTTTACGAGTGCGATACCTCATAAATCATATTTAAAAAAAAAATTAAAGTGATAAGTATAATGAAAGTTACTCTGTTTGTGCTTTAACCATGATATTATTCATCCATACGAACTAATTAATGTACGAGTACGATTGCCTCATAAATCTTGTTAAAAAATAAACTGAAGTAATACAATGAAGGTTTCTCCACTTGTACTATTACCCCTCCAATTACTTTCGTTGTATCTCATCAGCTAAGTAACGATCCTCTCCGCCTTTCCTTGGTTGTGCTATCGCGGCTGAGGCCATTCTGCACATCTCATCAATTGGTGGACCCGTCCGTTTGATGGCCCTCGTGCCAACTGGCGTCGTCATCTCGAGCGTTTCTCCGTTTTTAACTCGGCAGCCAACTGCGCCCACAGAAAGCCGCAGATGCCAAATAAGAACGAAGCCATTGGCTAGCGGAAGCGAAGCGTTTCGTGTAACGGCCGCGGGCCCACATGCTTTGGACCGTGTTTTTGCTTCTGCCCACAGCCTTAGGGTGAGAGGCGGGAGCTCCAAGGGTTCCAGTTCAGCTGGCTCCCCAGTGAAGTGAAGTTAATTTGATGAAAAAAGCTACGACCTGGAGTTTGGAATGTGCTGACTCGTAAAGTGCTGTCCGCTGAAACTCAACTGTCATATTTTTCGTAATTGTTGGTCAATGCTTTTTAGTATCAGTACTACAGTATATAATAATTCACGTTGTGTTTTTATTTATTTATTTATTTATTTATTTATTTATTTATTTATTTATTTATTTATTTANTTATATCTTTCCTGTCACGCTCTATGGGAATAAGATAGGAGAAAATTCAGATTTCAAAATGTAAAAAAAAGTGGGGTACCTTGCAATGTTTTTCTTCAGTATTAGAAAGGGGAAAAATAGAACTAATAAGATAGGAGACAATTCAGATTTCAAAAGGCAAAAAAAAAGTTGGGTTCCTTGGAATCTTTTTCTTCAGTATCAGATAGGGGAAAAATGAGTATGCCCAAAAGACGGCGGGGGTTTTGGTGAAGTGTTAATTTTTTGCCGTCATTTATAATGACGGCATGGGCCACTAGTAAACTTATTAATATACATCCGTTTCATAATGTTAAGAAAGACGCCAATGCTGAGAGATATGGATCTACCTCACAAGTAGAGTAAATTGATGAAAAAGTTGTAGCTTAAACGGAGAACGACACAGCTCGATTGGATTTATTGGACATTTGCTCATTGTCTACTGAAACTCTACTCTTTCGGGAGGCTCTCATCTATATTGTATAGTAAACACTTTATGCTGTTTATAATAACGTTCGTAGACCTGCTAACTTTAGGAAATTTAATAAATAAAAGTTGTCGAAACGTATCAGAATGGATAGAGATGTTGAAAGCTTTCAAAGCAATAATAAACAAGGCAGTGGTTTGGGCAATTCAAAAATTAAGCATAGTACGTTGGATACAGTGAGCAGCAATAGTGTTCAGATATTAGGTACCCAAAGGTTTCTATCGACTTTTCTAAATCTCAATTTTAGCGATGTTGGTTAATAACTAACAGGCACGTGCATGCAGACTACAGCTTCTATTAACAGGTACTTCTCTGTATCATTCAGTTATCATCTTTCTACTATTAAAATAATATGTTGTACAGTATATTCCTCTCTTTGAAATAAGTGAGAGGAAACTGATAGTATAAGCTGTGTACAAGTGCATCAGGACCATCTTAAAAAGATTTGTACAGCCTGTAGTGAAAATGCAGAGAAAGGACGAGCTGCTCGTAATTGTTTTCAGGAGTTTCATTTTGTAACGAAACGATGCGGCTTCTACCACATGTTTCGAATATGACTCTTGGCAAGATGGAGAGATTATGTTTCATTCACTGTATTCACCGGACCTCTCACCAAAAACTTCTCTCTTATATGTATCTTAGCTTGAATAGTCTATTATATGAAAGAGAAGACATTCAGTAATGAAAACTCGACGTTAGCTTTGCTTTAGTTAATCGGTTGGGCACCCCGAGACGCCAACCTAAAACTAGATTATGATCAAGAACGTTAGTGTCGCCAGATTTCGGTACTTGCTATCGCGAAAACTAGTTTTTTATTTGCAAAAATGTATGTAGTCTGCTAGAAGAACAGAGTGACCTCGATAATCTGTAAATAGCTTAAAATTTTGAATAGCAAATAAAGGTGGTTACTGTGTCGATCAAATGATATTTCATTTGTGTTATATACGCTTTCTCGTAATTTTCTCTCAACGAAAGTGAATTGCCTGTTCCAGCCTTCGGGCCCCAGGTTTGTAAAAAGAATTAGACTTCTTTGAAGTGTCCGAAAGGAATTTGATAAAATTCACACTCAGGCTGCAAGACGTTTCGGTGCTTTTATCCGGTGTATATTTTGAGAAAAACACAAGCCTACATAATCGACCGGCATAAACTGTCTTCTATTTGGCATTGCCTAATGTATCCAAATTGATTTTCATCTAGTTTTCAACCATCATCTCGGCGTGACCAATGTTGTTGAACCGTTGAGAGAAGGCTATATAGAGTATGACGAAGGCTCATATTTTAGTGAATTAATGCACATCAAAGTAAAATGTGCACCTTTAGCTCTCTTAGAACAATCGACAAAAATATTTTGAGTACCTGACACATTTAGTTGTGTAATCACTGTGTATTGAGCTAAGGAAAATGCCGAGAGGCAACAAATTGTTCCGGTTCCGCAGACGGAGCAATTATGCTAATGGAACTTTTATACAGGAACCTCGTCGTTCATTTCAGCTGGGTGCTGTAATGAGCGATCTCATTAATTTTTATTATATCTCCAGAAAAAAATGTATAGAGAGTCTAGAAAAATGGAAGAGAAACATTTACCGCCGGATGAAATTTCTAAGAAAAGAAATTTGGGAAAGAAAAGAAACTGCTACAAGTGAAGATATTGTCAACTTTGACACTGAGAAACCCTCACACACTGATTCGTGCAGCAGATATAGGCAAACTTTCCTTGAGGAGTAAGTACAGCTGCAGCCGACCATGGGTCCCTAAGAACTATTGCAGATATTTAGTGAAAGGCTCAACAACCCGTGCCCCTCTATCATTAGGTAAGCACCCCACGGTAGCTATGCTATTTTTTCTGTGTTCTTCAACTTTAGATTGTATTTACATATTTGTTAACAGTAAATGCTTCCGTATTTTCCAGAAATTTTATTGCTGAAGATTACCTGAATTTGAGAGGGCGAAACGTTCAATATCAGATTTTATTCATTAATACATACTTGTTTTTGTATACTTTATCACAGAGCGCACAAGCATTGACGAGCCTCTTGCCCGAAGGGGAAATTTTAGTTCGCGCAATTGGGGCTCACTGCACAGTGCCGCAGACGTATTTTTGTATATTCTCTCATTGCTCCAAATCCAAATCTGTGCTTAGATTGGGCCTAAATCAATGGATGATGGAGTTATTCTACTCACCTACAAGTACGCGATTATTTCACCTATTCCTAAAGCTGGAAATAAGATGAATCCAGCCAACTATAG
>LQNS02278159.1:14909510-14936449 GCA_001587735.2 Parhyale hawaiensis
TAAACCGTTTCTTGAGTTCCACACGCATCGAGCATTTCAGAACAAGCATTTACTGGCCAGCCCGTTGCAATCCACCGTTTCTTGAGCTCCACACGCATCGAGCATTTCAGAACAAGCATTTACTGGCCAGCCCGTTGCAATCCACCGTTTCGAACATCCCCGTCGCTTCCCATGAGATGATGGCGCTCAAATGGCCGCTGCATCGCTTCCAGAATACCAAAATCCTGGTCAGTTTTGGACTCGGAAGATGGCTGGGTTAGCGTTGGAGTCTCCTAAAACTCATTTACAGCCTTTCAAGATCTTTGTGATATTGAGTCTCCTTAATTCAATTTATTGTTTCCAATACTTGGTTAGTATTTATTCTTTAGTCTTCCGCCAATTTTGTTTACATCCGTAAACCTCACTTTTCATTAAGACCACTGTTGACGCGCGTGCAAAATATCGATCGTTCCAGATTCCTTGAGATAAGATTTCAGTGTTTGAACGTGATTGAATTTCTCGCTAAATTGTACGCCCTTGCCAATTCAAGCTTACTTTAAATTAAGAGAGATATTCAAAACTTCACGGAGAGCACTTGCTCTCCTGCTGTCCTGCAAGAAGCCGTTGAAATTACAAATTATTTTTTAAATTGTTACAAGATGCAAGTAGAACCCGGGTAACAGTAACTTAATGTGAAAGGTGGTAAAGACAAGTGAAGGTTTAGTCAACTTTGACTGCTCCCTCCACTGGGAAACCCACAAGCACTAGTTCCCGCTGCAGATATAGGCCAACTGGCCCCAGAGGAATAATTACAGCTGCAACCAACTACGGAGCGTTAAAAATACGGTGCATCATCTTTGGGTTCAACGCCCCGTGCCCCCCCCCCCCACTAAGGTAAGTGCCCCCACAGTTCATACCAAGCAGTTTGCTGACCCAGCACATCAGGCGCCACAAAGAACGCTCACTAGGCTTGGAGCTCGTTCCCCGCTCCTTCAGCACCACTGTGCAGCACGTGAGGCCTGCTGCTACTGCGGGTATAATTTCGCATATAGTGTTCTCGTGCAGAGGCCTCTAGGCTTTTCTGAGGTTTCTGAAGAGAAAATTAAATTACTTTTCGCTTTTAAGTAATAACTGTTCATTGTAATTGATAAAATGAGGTCACAGTACGATAACAGCCGGGTATACAGTGCAGTAGTTATTGTCAATTTTCTGATATTTTTTTAATATAACTGCAAATTGAGCACTTAGGCCTATTTTTGGAAAGAGTTTCCGTTCATAACGTTGAATTCCAATCTTGATATCACCTCGAGCTCTTTTGGTAAATCTCCTAGAATGATTATGGTGTTTCAGAAGCTGTAAAAAGGACCAGGTCTCTAATAGCAAGCCAGTTTCAACATTTCAGTTGATGCAAAGTTAATATCTATTTTCATAAAATGTGTATATTTATTTATGATTAATTGCAAGATAAACATGCAGTATCAATTATTACTGTTACCCACTAACTATTTTTTTTTTCAATCACCTCTTGCCTGTAACACGTAAGCTGTTGATTATTTACGATAATATGTCGGTGGTGTAGTGTTCAAAGAGTTGTCTAGCAGCATATTTACCTGCTTTTTTTCAGAAAATTTCTTTTCAAACCCAATTTTAATTTAAGTTGATTTCAAACGTGCAAAAATGAAATGCAGCAGGGCGTTTGCATGACTATGCCCAGAAAACTTTGAATGCACGTAGGTGTTTCAGACAGAAGAATTTGGATGCACTTGGGTGTTTCATGCACAGTTTAGTGTGTCATCGCAACAGACACCGCAGTCGGAAAAAACTCATTTTAACTGAAAATACGTGAAAAAAACCTTCGTAGTTTTGTTACACATACGAAGCAAGACGCGGTTTTATGCTGCTATGCAAATCGCTATTGTAATATTTTATCGTTTCATCTCTTTAGCTGCATAAATTTTACCGGCTTTTCATGCATCTTGGTGCATTATGTGCTTGTCCCAAAACCGAACACGAGTGCAAGACATAAGTACACACCGAACGTAAATTTCATTTTGCATCAATTAGTTTAGCATTTTGATTATATGGTATTAGTATGGTATTAGTATTAATATGGCAATATGGTACTAGTAGTATGGAGAACAGCAGATGACACCTGTACTGGGGAGGAAAGAAAAATCTCTCACCGGTTGAGTTCAATTCTCGAATTCTCACAGCCCAGGCTTTTCTTTTTTCTCTCTCTTACTGTCAATTTTTCCAAATTCTACAATTAAGGCAAAACGAAGGAATGCCTCATTGCGGGTATTTACTGTAGCCAAGATAATACATGATTCTTATTAACAGCATTACGGAAGAGAGCGTGCAAATATGTCATGATGATTCACTTACAATATTGATGGAGCACTTCTGTGTGTCGCTTTTGGGATAATAACTCATATCATTTGATGCATATAAACGCATTTAAACATTGCAAAATTTCTCTTAGTGTGGTCTCTCCAGTCACTACCTACCTTTCCCATAACATTTTCAGTTAACTTCGTAGCCCTCACTCTGCTTTCTATACACGACATCTGCCACCGTCTCTATACACTATATCTCTAGTCTACGCTATCCTCTCCCTTTCTACGGTACTAATAGCCATTACTTTCCTTTCTACATAAGATAACTAACCCACTGTTTTACTAGTACACTCAGATCCCTCATTCTCCCTCCTCTCTATGGTCTACACTATACCTCTCCACAGCATTCCTACATCCATTATTCTGCTTGCTACACAAGATAAATCATTCTCCTTTCCCTTTAGTTCGCGCCTATCTTTCCATAACAATCCTACACTCATAACTCGGCTTTAAATATATGGTGACTACCTACTGTCAGCTGGTTAGCTTACTTCACTCATTCTCCCCTCTCTTAAGTCCTCCCCGACCCCATCATAACATTCCTACAGGCACTGCTTTCCACCCCACACATTCCCTCCAGCCTGCACCTATGCTCTCCGTAACAGCTTCAGACATCCCTTCAGCCCTCACTCTGCTTTCTGCACACGATACCTGCTCCAAAATCTACTTCCTAGCAACATCACGGCTCCCAGGCCCCCATCCCCACGCGCGCCCTGCATGCTGGTCACGTTCCAGTCGCTTCGCTGCCTGAGAACACCAGAAGCTGCCACAATTTCGCAGACAGGATTTCTCATCATCGGCCGGCCTTTTGGGGAAATGAGCTTTATGCTTTCGACATTCAGAAGGCGGGTGCTTTTTCTACGCGAGGCGGCCGGCTGTCAGTTGCACCAGGCCAGTTCGTTGTCATCGAGAACGTCTCGCAGTTTTTGCCGCTGATCAGTTGAAACCTCGTTCGCCTTTCGAATTTGGAGAGTAGAGAAATTTGGCGAGCGGTAAAACGGAAGGCAGAATATGTTGTTGTTATTATCATATTACTCTGTGTACTTGTGAAATTGCTCCAGCTCAATTCGCTTGCTCTCGTTAATATTATCGTGTGCGTAAAGTTTGATGAAAATTATTATTATTACATCAAGAATGAGCATGAATATAAAAATGACATACTTACCGCATCCGCGCATTACAATTAGCAATAATTCGCACTTAATTGCCGGTAAAAGCCCAATTGCAGGCACATTTCCAGGCTCTGTTTTCTGCCTCCAGCTCTCCCTTGCGTATCCAGAAACAAAGCTCCATAATCCACCAATATCGGCCGAATAAAGCTGTTAATGGCAGCTGCAACGGTCCACCATTCAGAAAAAATTCCCTCATAACTGAACAATTGGCTGGAAGCAGCGAGCAACTGCTTATTTCCCGTTTCACGAGCTCCTCTTTATCGTTCAACTTGGACATTTCGGTCCAAAACAATGTTGCCCGCACAGGCTTTGACTGATAAAAAAATCTTTTGAAAGTTCCAAAATTTCTTGCGCTCTCACCGCCCTCAAACTCGCCTTCATTTCTTCATTTTGTCGGCTGGTAAAACCTTTAATGCTGGAAATTTTCACTTTGAGCTCACCCAACGGTGTGAACTAATTTTCCTTGTCAAAGTATGTGTTTATCCGCACTAATCTTTGCCAATTTAGAAACTTTTTTGCCGCGGTGAAAGTTGTTAATTCTCCGACTGAGACCCAGCGGAGGGGAAAGTTTTAAATTGGCCGACTTGAAGAGCCTACCAAGAGTTTATCGCTCATTAGCTATGCATGAAGTAGAAGGTAAAAATCTTGTTCCCAGGCGGACTGCTTCCGTCGCCGATAATTTTGCTCTTGCTTCAAACTTCGATTCTCTAAGGATAAAAATATGGCTCGTTGCGCTCACACTTATGGCTTTGTCGCAGTGCCCTATTGCTTCTACTACTAAAAGTATTACTGTTTAAAATGTTTATTATAAAAGACTAATGTTAAAATAATGATAGCAGAGTACAGTTTTATATCAAGGTAAATTACGGAAACTTGAGAACTCCTCCGTATCAAAATAAAATCTATCATTGTAATAAATACCCACTTGATATATTAAGTTAAAGTTGATGGCTGCAGGGTATGCTGATTTAAATAGATATGTTCACCTAATGTTCCACTAAAGCACGCTTCTGTTGCTATTCCTTAATTTACAGGAATTACTGGATTGCAGTGTAACTGATCTACACAGTATCACAGTATCGGCAGCACTATCATCCTTTGTCTGATTTTCCACTAGCGTAAAAAACTGTCTTCTTTAAGCAAAGTAAATTTCCTGATCTGACAGTTTAATGCTGTATCATTCAGTTTATCTTATAATAATTCTGCGAAGCATGCACATTTGTCACATATTTTTTCACATCCATTAACATCCAAACCGACAACAGTTTTGGTTGTATACTGTGGTCCACATTGAAACCATTTTAAACTCTAAAATCAGATAAAATGTCTAATTTTTGTCGCTAGTTTAAAACAGGAGATATCATAATTTTACGCCATGAGGTGCTTTACAAACACTACAACCTAAGCTCATAATAATTTTCCGGCACTTCCAGATGAGATGAAGAAATTGAAGTATCGTTGCTTCAAGTGGCAATTATAGACAATTTGAGTTCCAGCATATTAGTAATATTCAGTGCTCTATTCATTTCTATAGAGGCAAAATATCGATTTTTTCTGTGTCACGAGATAAATCTGAAAAATATTAAACCAGTTGCTGCGTCATTTCCGACACTTATGTTAGAGAAAGAGTTAACATTCTTAGTCAAGTGTCAAACTTCAAACTGTTATAAGTATAAAAGTTTAATTTCTGCCACCTATGCCTGAGACGGAATGAACCTTTTCTGCTGATGAGATGAGCAAGTTTCAAGTACTTCAAACCAAGCTCAATGTCTAATTTTCATCACTTATACCTGCAGCAGAGGAGTTGAATTTTTCTTGCTGTTCATGATCAAGTTCCCAATACTTCTAACCATGCTTATGTCTAATGTCCGCATCTTATACCAGCAGCGGAGGAGTTAACTTTTTCTGCGTCATGTGGCAAATTTCGAGCATTTAGAGCGGCGCAGAACATCTTTGATCTGCCCCCGCAAATACTGGACCCAAAAACACTCCATAAAACAAGCAGCGTTTTATGTCCGTGTTTGTCGGGCCCTCGTAATGAGAGGGCCTATTAAGGAGTCCAGGAAATTAATCTCTTGCCAGGTAAAAAGAGCCAGAAAATCGTTTCTTCTATGTTTCCAAAACTCCACTTGGAAAAAGGGCTTGGTAATAGTCCCTGACGATCAGAAAACAAGCGAATGCAACGGAAGTGGATAATATGATGAGGGATCAGATATTTTCGTCCTGAATTTCTGGAAGCTGATCTGTTCATTGCTCTCGTTCTAGATATATTATGTTGTGAAATTGAAGAGCAGACCCACTAAGTGCTGAATTTGTGGAAGACAATTCTTTCGGTGCTCTCTTTGTAGACACAGTACGGAATGAAATTCATAGGCAGACAGCCTTAATGCCGCATTTGTGGAAATTGATCCGTTCGGTTCTCGGGATGTATAGACATGCAATTAAACTGAAGGCCAGACGACCTTGAAGGACTGCCGAACAATATGCTAAGTTTGGAACGAAACCCTGTCAGTCTGCTCTGAAATTACAAGCCTCGTTACGTAAGGGAAGTGACAAACATGTCGTAGCTCCAAGTGGAGCGAAGACATAAGCCAGAGACGTCCAGCATAGCTCGCTACAATACCTTGAATTTATTTCGCTGTCGCTTGTCACTGTATCGTCAGCAGAAGTAGGGTACTGTATGAATCCTGCTATGTACTACCTGGACTAATGATAATTTGCTAGTACGGTAGTTCAGTAAAGACTTCTGCCCTAGCCCGGCCCCTAGCACCAATTAGCTAACAACTTACGACTCCGTGCACAAATTTGTCGCATTCTAAGTGCGTTCACAAACATTTCTCTCCATCAAAACCTTAAAAACTACTTTACACCTGTCCAGATCTGCAACTTTAGTCCATCCAATACTGCCAAGTAATTTCAAGAAGATAGATTAAATCAAATGCAATATGCAAATTCAAGAAGAAAAAAGAACCGAAGTTAATTCTATGCCAGTAAGCGGTAAGCTAGTTGACTAACTTCACACCGACGCTGCACTGAGGTGTACTGTAGATCTGTTATAACAGGTACCCTTAGGTAATTTCAGGCATAATAAAAGTGAATTATTCTTTCTTTTACCTATACTTGCACTATTCAATAAGGTAAAGAAATAGACTCAGCTACCAACCTTGTATAATAATGGACAGTTAGCGCACTCCGCCTCCTTGTACTCGTCGACTTCATTACTGTTTGGTAAGACTTTACAGCCACGGACACAGTTGAGGCCTATTTGTGTTTGACTCAGCTTTTACGATTCATTGTAGTTAACTCTTTCGATACTGACGGGACGTACACGTCCCGCATCAAAATTTTGTTATTAAAACCGGTGCGTTGTTTCTTGCTCTGGAAATTTGGACAACATATTTAACAACCCATCTGAAGTCAGTGATAGTATTTTCTTTATAATTACAGACTAAACTGTAAGTGAGCTCAAGTGACTACAGTGATCGCGTCTTCTACGAGCTTCTTTTAGAACCTCATAAAAAAGCAAAGATTCCGTAGCGAAAGGATATTAAATCTAACAGTATCGTTCAATCGAACTTTTGAAATCTTTCATTTGCGCCAGTAATGAGTGAGAAGTTTCTCTTCCCTTTGGAATCTTTTCAAAGTTGTACTCGCATTTACCTGCTAATGGCGCAAGCGCATTGTATAGAAAAAATCAGGCCCTAAGGGGCTCATATGGTCTGCATAATTTTAGCTATCTCATGCAACATTATGTCCAACAGGTAGAGTTTCTTATTAAAGAAGCTGGAAGGCCCGACAGAAAAATACGACGGCAGCGAGTGCGTGTTGGCCCAATTCCCTTTGACTTTCAAACCATATGGGAAGAAATATTAGCTTCACGAAGGGGCAGAAATTTAATCACGGCTTTATCCTACTCACAGGTAGATTCAAATATACATCGAGTCCAGTAGGGTAGTGGATATCTCTAGTTTAATTTTGAATACTGTTCTTGGACAGCATCGTCTCTGGTGATGATATTTTTCTAAGAAAGAAGACTAAAGAGAATGGACGAAAAAAAACAACTGAATCCGATTAAATTAAGCAACGCATTCGTTGCTGAGATAAATATACGCACCGCTAATGAACATGCGAAGTATCGGGAAGAACTGGCGAGTTACATAAGAACAAAGCTTGTCATCTCCCAAGCTGAAGATAGAGATAGAGATACTAGCAGTATACTGAATTAATTTCAGTACCTTATTTGTTGTTTATTTTTTTGATGTTTAATTTGCTCGTGTCTCATCTCCTTGGCGTTTAGCTGATGAATTATTGTTGTTGTTGTTATTATTATTTGGTGGCTGGTTTTTCGTGAAATGGCTCATAAAAACTGAAGCAACTTTTCGTATCCTTTTAAATACGGAAATCCGACTCCTCTAAAACCATGTATTTAACAACTGCCAAATTGTTCAAAGTTTTCAGTAAAAAAAATTTACTGCAATTGAGATAACCCTGAATGTTATGTAAAATTACATTCTGCACACGTCGCAAAACGACAAACTTAAATTGAAATTTGGGCTAATTTTTTTTACAAATTATAGACTTTCATCGCTCGCTCATAATGTCATTATCGCCTCCGGCGAGAAGACAATAATTCTTTCTCTTAGCCACGTAACTCAATATGTTATGGACGGATCTTCATGAAATTAATAAGGACTATTAGGAATATCACAAAGAACAGATTATTCATTTTTAATTGTAATTCGTCCATTTATCTCTGTTTTTTTATCTGTCTACTTTTCTTCTGCCTTTCAGCAACATAACTGAAAAAGTGATGGACGGGCTATTATGAAATTTATAGAAACTGTTAGTACCATCATGAGGAATAGACGATTAATTTTTAGAGATGTTCCAAGAGATGTCCTGGATCCTCGACCGTTTTGAAATTTTTATTAACGTTGCGCTGCCTAACGGAAGTCTGCTTTCTCGGATAGCAGCTCTAGTTATTAATGAAAATCTAAACGGACAAATACGTCCTATATAGTTACCTCAGGTTGTAGGGCCTACAAATGACTTACATAAAATATTTTGTTCACTCTTGTTAGTGTGTGACCACTTGTATGTAGAAATGTTGATAGAAAAGGGCGCAACGCTCTACGCATAAAACCTCGCTTGTCAGTCGGTTTACCTTTGTAGATTTTCCACTTAGGTAAATTTTGAAAAAAAAAAATGCGCAGATTTACTACGAATAGTAGTAGCAGCTTCAACAGTGGAAGAGTTAAATTAAATGTTGGTCTCGACATTCTGGAAAACAAATTTCTTCTTCTGGTCAGAGGCATTTTAGTATTCTGGTTGGGATGTCTTTTCTACTGTACCCGCTCTGCGCTTCCGTCTTTTTTTTTTTTTATCGTCAGAACTCCCCACCAGGACTTCAAGGAAAGAGTTGCAATAACCCTAATGAAGCAATAAAATAAACCAAGATGCGGCGAATATAATTTTTTTGAAAAACATTCATGGCTGGCCTGAATGCCTGTAGACACACACAGCCGAACCCAGATGCTGGTGATGAATTCCATAACAGTGCAATTATACTGTAGGTATAAACACCGATAGAGCTGGCAAGTTTGGCACCTAACCGTCTCTAATGTCCAGGGATGTGCTTCAGTCGCAGCTTGTGTGTTTCTCCTAAAGACCTTGAGGGCAAGGACAGAGAAACGCAACCACTGCCCCCACCATTTGATGTCTGATAAAAATGAACGCAAGCAGCACTCCGTCTATGGGACATGATTACTAGTTTGTTCTGGAAATACTACCAAATGACCGAGCCGGAAATGACAGCAGCTGCCGAGGCCCAAATAAGAGAACAATACTTCAATAGATGCAGTAAAAACGTAGAGGCATCTGCGGACTGCTCATTATACCAGCTACAGCGTGGATCTTACGCAGGAGCCCTCCCCTACTCTAAGCGCGTGAGTCCAGGCGCCTTCTCTGCTCCTCTAAAGCATACTTCTCGGCACAGAGGCCACCGAGTAGCTCTAGAGAGCTTACCCCTTGCTGTACAGTGGGACCTATCTTCAGAAGCGGAAGTTGTGATACAAGCGAAAGAGACTGACTCACGATCCTACAGTAAATTTACAATTGCTACACTCAGGTTTTTACTCCAGGAAGAGCACCAGGTTTTAATCAGCGACAGGTCTCTGTTCGGGGAATGAACGAGGGCCCCACGCTCACCAGGAGTTTGAACCTTGGATATCAAAGTGCAATCGTTGGCATAGCTATTCAAACTGTTCTCCAGAGAAGCCAGCATTTCGCTACTAGAGGAGCAACTGAATTTACTCGAATAGATACACTGAAACCATCGTCCCCGAACACACGATGCGGGCGCTCAGAAATATGTATAATTTTTAACAATTGACAACACCTTAACATTCACACCAAACTATTTTAATTTGTATGACCGGTCCGCATGTTTATCAGACACCGCTCATGACGAAGGCGCGCCTCAGAACGACGATCCACCGCAGACTGCAAGGGGTGCGACAATAGAGTTTTACAACAATGCAGACGCTTTCTGTACTGATGATTCTTCTTGCTCTTCATTTTTCCTCCTGAAATTTTATTCTAAACCATGGCTTCCTCAGTTTGCTTGATATAATTCAAGTCACTTCTTTCTTCCTCAATTTGGAACGCAGCGATGTCTGTGGGTAAGGAGGCTTAAACTAAAGGTATGCAAGCATTAGAAAATCATTATAATTTGTAGTCCATCCCCGTAAAGAGAAAATTGCAGTGCACTCTGGAAATTAGGGAATGAATAGTTTAAAAAATAAGCCCAGTTCGGAGTCACGCCACTGGTGGCCTCTCGTGTCCTTTCTATTATGCGATTAATCTTTGCTTGAAGTTAAGGGCGCTTGCATCCAAACAGCAGGCGGCTCAAGTCCCGGACGCGCTAATCACTTTCCAAGTCCAATTACCGACAATGGGCTCAACAGACAAGCCAGCCTCTCGCTGCCTGTGCTCTTAAAGTAATCCAAAACTTTGATCTGGCTTCTCGAATTTCCCAAAGCTTTGAGACTGCAATTGGAAGAAGCTGAGCTTTGAAGGTATTCCGCCTTGATTAAGTCTCTGCCAATGAACCAAGGAGATTCAATGACCCTTTGTTTGGCAGGGCATAGCTCTTGACCGGCCATCGCTCTGGGAAGAGGGCCAATTTTGGTGGTCTTCTCTGCGTATATTTGTTATTGTCGTGCTTTATACGATGACGAATGCGCATAAATTATTTAACAGTAAAATAATTGAAATCCATTGCTCTTACTTCGCTGGTTCTGTTTTCATAAACTTTCGAATATGAAGAATGTAAAATTACGCCAGCATGTGATGAACCAATAGCATTTGGATAATATTTCATAGCAGCAATTTTGTCTTTACCTGCCACCGTAGCTATAGGTCTCTATTGCTCTGTGCATAGACCACAACAGTACTTGACTCTTAGGTCCAAGAGGCGTCTGACGCTGGCGGCCAAAATGGGAAAAATGGGATTTTCTCAAGAGCTATTATGAACATGTCCAGACAGGGTCATGCAGGCTAGCGCCCAAGTGCGTCCCAGCCGTATCCAAGATACTTTCTCCGCAAGAAAAATGCTGAGTACCTTGGAATTTTTTCTTCAGTATTAGGGGGAAAAATAGCTCGTGAGAAAACCCCATTTTTCCGTTGCCGACTTTGGCCTCCAGCGTCAGACCTAAGAGTCAAGTACTGTTGCGGCTATGCTCTGTGAGTTTGAGTTGCCTGCCTCTGCCATTATAAACAAGACCGAGCAAAGGCATTTGCTCACGATTGTGGTGACTGAACAGCGGCCTCTGGGGGAGGGAGGAGCTAATCTTCTAGCAGCATTTCAACGGCCCAAGATGTATCATTTACAGCGGTAGCATCTAGAGCGACGCAGTATTTTGTAAGGGATGTATTTTGCCTGTAGCAGTTGTAGAGGCCGCGAAGATCATCAAAAGTAGCCAATACATCTGCTCACGATGTGATGATCGGGAACCGGTGTCGGTTGCAAGACTCGCAATGTACCTACTAAGGCGGACACTTCCCCAGGAGGAGAGAGTCGTCCGTCCTACGGTGTGCGAACGAAAATAACTGAGCCCACAGGTATCTGTGACATAAACAAACTAGAGCACTCTGAGAACGCATACCTCCGCCACCGGAAAAGAAAAATGCAAATTGCTTCTCGAACTGCATGTGATTTCCTTTGTATCAACACCAAAATCTAATCGTTTGTGTCTTTCGACAGCAATAACAGGTTTTGTAATTTTCTTGTAGAGCGTTCGTAACTTTTCGCATTATGTTGCTAACATTCGGACAAATATTAGTCAAACACACAAATAGACCAACCGATCGTCACCAAAATTTGATCACTTATGTCTTACAACATTGTGCTCAATTTCTACAAATTTTATGCAGATCCGTTTGTAACCTTTTTAGTTTTTTGCTAAGAAGCATAAATCGAAAACAGAGACGAACAAACGAATAGACAAATCGTCATAAAAATTTTGTCACTTTCTCTTCCTAATAAACCAAACACCTCATGCAATATCATAAATATCCGTCAATAACTTTTTCAGTTATGGCATTAAGAAAAAAGAGGCAGACAAACAAACAAACAAACGGATGAACGGATCTTCACCAAAAGTTAATCATCTGTTCCTCCTATTATACCTAACAATCCCTGCAAATTTCGTAAAGATCCGTCCTTGAATTTTTGAGTTATCTCGGTGACAAACAGACCAACAATCAAACAGACAAACTCGACGAAACATAACGTCCTTGGTGGAGGTAATAAAAGTTACCTTCGTATTCTGCTACTGCTTATATGTCTGCGTATCGGATGCTTTCTGTTCTATTTTGGCAAATTATTGAAGTGAAAGAATGACTGACAAATTTCTAGGGAATGTACGTCAATGTCTTGAAGCTCCGTACTTTCCATTTCCCTCTCGCGCTTTACAGTTCGCAGTTTTTTAATGGTATGTAAGTGACTGCTTACCTGGCTGCTATGTAATATTAAACGTAAACTAATAAATAAAAAAAAAGTTCTTCCCTGTTGTCGTTTACTCACTACTGCTCGGTATGCCCACTAAAGTTACTGACTCTCGTTACGTTTCTTGAATTATTTCATCAAAACCCTTCATTTGTCACTTGGAACGTATTCTACACAATACACTAGGCCATTATAAAATGAAGGCAGAATATATCATTTCTTTCATGAAACGTCCGTTCTCTTTGTAATTTTTTCTTGTTGTGATCAGAAAAACACCTTTCCTTTCGTTGATCTTCCACTCAACCAGCATATCGTTAGCTGAGAATAATTAAAACTTTCCTGTGGGAAGCGAGTGAAATTTAGTACGGCACTTCCAAGTATGTCAGACATCTTTAATGCTTACATTTATATTCGCCAAAGCAACGGCCCCTTTAATGTTCAGAAAATTAATTTCTCCTATGCAACATTGATCTAGGCGGGAGAGACCAAAAAAAAAATAAGTACGTTGGCAGCCAAAAAACTGTGCATCGTTATATTTAGTGTAAAATATGATGAGGTTTTTACTCAATCAGTCTTTGTGAAACAAAACAGGCGTGGGGTCAAATTTTCTGTTCTTCGTCGAGTAAACTCAAGGAAGTTAGGCTTCATTTCTATAGCAAGCAAGGTACCAAAATGTGTCTCACAACAGTTGAACTAAATGTCATAAAATATGAAATAACTCCGTGTTATAAAGATACTGTTAGACGGGTCATAAAGGACTGCAACGAAAAGACAGTGCTGTAAAAATTGCTGACCAGTTATATGCTTTTTGCTTGCACTGAAGCTGTGGGACTTTAACCATATATCGGATCAGACGCTCTTTAAAGGCGGGTTCACGCGACATACTTTTGGTCCCCATGCGCACTGCACACTCTGCGTCTGTATACGTTGTTATGCCCGTTACAGTACATAGCAGTAGTGCCAGGCTAGAAATGCTGATATCAATGGCACCGAAGGTTTTAGGATCAAATAGCACCCAGGCAAGCGAACTCTTGCGTCGCTTTACGTACTTACTTAGCATTTGATGTCTGCAAAGCTGTTGCAGGGGTACTGAACTTTGCCAGAAATAAAGAGGGTCGGGTGCACGTGTCGTTGCGTAAGAGCCTTCCTCCGATGGCACCATAGCTCATGAAAACCTGTGGTCGAGTGCGGCTGGAGCCAGTGGGCCTGTATCTACAGCACGAAACAGTGCGTGTAAGTTTCCCAGAAAAGGGTGCGGTCAAGTCAACTTTGCTGTTACAGTAAAACATTCGAACGCCGAGTAGTACACATGAGGACCAAAAGACTGTCATCTGGAACCTCCTTAACCCTTAAAGGCGTTCTTGTTTTTTGGCTACCCAACTCCATGACCTCGTCAAGAAGTCGAATGCATTTAAGGGTTAAGGCTATTGGGCTGCTATGGGTTTAAGCGATGGTGTCGCTAGAAGTATTGTTAACAATTTTACCTAAACCATAGGAACAATTCGATCTGACAGTGTTGACATCCACCCACCTTCTCTTTTTGTCTGGGGAAATATTCCAGCTTGCTGGGATGGTAAGTCAACCTAGAGCTACCCCTACATGCCTATAGGCCCTAATGACGTGTCGGAGCTGTGCGTTGCACTGTGCGGCTCACCATTTTTTTTTCCATTTTTTTTAACAATCAATTGGTGTAATTATATGAATGGCTCCTTTAAGTTGTTAATGCTCTACGATTGGATTATCCGCGATGCCTTGCTGCCGACTCAATCACAGCTTTTTTAGCGCGGCTTCGTCTGTCACACTGTACTTTGCCCTAACCCGGGTGACTAACATGCTAGTTGCTTAGTTATCCACTAGCATTACACTGAAGGAACTTATATAGATCTATATTGAACATACGGGTAGAGCCCCTTTAGCCCCAACACACCTAGTAACTAAATTGTCTGTTTAACCATTAACCTTACTTGTACCTTCTCCCTATACCTGGTCCCTGAGCGTAACAGCACAGCCGCTCTAGCTCCAGCACACCGAGTATCTAACTTATCAGGTTATCCACTAGCGCTACGCTCTGGCATAACTAACTGCTCCCCACACCCTGAGCGTGCCGGGAGCGCCGCCCCAGCCCGACAATAACCAGCAACTCGAGCTGAGGCCGGGCGCTCATCTGATCCCTCGCCTTTGTGTCTGTCCATTAGTGACTTCAGTCGAGGCCTTAGGCGCCATCCACCTCAGCCCATAGACTTGAATTCTTCCTACCAATTCCAGCTTGAAGACGGAATTATCCAATCGACCGACTGCCTACGGTCAGAGCTACTTCCCCTCTTTAGCTTCCTTCTTGCTGCTTTACGGCCGCCTTATCGGCTGCTTTGCTGGCTCGCCGCGCATGAATGCAGCAGCCCAGTCTCGATATTCTTTCCCTGTTTTTTAACATTGAACAATAAAGTGTTTCAAGATGATGCACGCAGTTTCGCTCATGCATAATATTGTAGCGGCTTACAGTAAATGAAGAGGCGACAGCCTTAATGGTGTGCCGAACCAATTCCAAATTTAAATTTCACGTCAATACGAGATATCCAGTGAGTGGAAAGCCTGCGAGCGTCTCGGCAATATACGAGACACACAAGACTACTTGCAGACGATGCCGAAGCTCCAGGTTATTATGATACAAATACACCAGACTGGCGACTTGAGAACGGAAGACACTCCATAAGGTTATCAACCCCTACGCAACCAGCCAGCAAGCGAAGAAAGAAAGTGAGAATTAAGATGACAGAATCACTCTGTTTACAAACTGCTTAAAGTTGCCGATCGATAGAAGTAAAAACAAAGTAAAAGTTATTGCACAAAAGTCACGGATGATTTTTAAATACTGTAGTTATAAAATTTTCTCACCCATTTTATAACTGTTCTTTTTGTTTCGGGTCGTGGCTGCAAAAATTTTAGATTTTCAATAACGTACATACATCATTTTGGAACAAACTGTTATGTGCGTTCTTACTTGTACTTGAAAAGCATATTTTTGACGATCTTACGTCAGGAACACAGGTCCTGAGTTTGATCGCTTTTGCCGGCTTCTATCATCATTAAAATTTTTAAGCGCTGCAACAGTTTTCAATACATTCTTGCCTGAAATTTATCCAAGCTGTTTCCCCGCACGACTAAGTCTTTTATTAAATGTTCACACATAAAATGTAATTAAATTAATTAATTAAATGAGTGTACACCTTGACGTGTACATTTCAGAACTTTTTGAAGCATTGATATAAGTAATATTCGTCTCAAAACGTGACTGAAATCTTATCAGTTCTCCTTGCAAACTTATACTATGTGACCTGGGAATTTGTAAACCACTTTCTACTTTTCACTCACTACTCAACGGTAGCCCATTTACGTATACAGTATAGAGTAAAGCTTGATTTCTCGTGATAATAGCAGTATTACTACTCTCCCATAAATGGACAGTATGCGGTAATGGATGAAGAGAAGCGGTAATGGATGAAGAGAAGCGGTAATGGATGAAGAGAAGTATTCGGCAACAAATAAAACTTGTTTTATTGTAGGTCGCAGAAAAGAGAATGCACCGAAAAATCGTACGTTTCGCCATTAATTGAGTCTCAATTTCCACAGCTTTTATTTTAAATTGATAAACCGTTGGTAAAGCTGTACCGTTTCTTAATTATAACTGCGTAGTGGGCATAGTTAAATAGGAAATTGTAGAAGTACTACAACACCATATATATTTTTTGTTAGTGCTTTATGAATTAACAGAATTCAAAGTTCAACAAGTTTGTTTGTTTGCTGCTTCTTGATTAATATTAAAGACTTACTGAATACAAAATAGAAAAAATAGGTCATAAAAAATCGCAGGACAAGAATTACGGGGATAAAAGTCATGAGAAAAGATTCAGAGGAAAAAAATCAGAGGATAAGAATTACAATGAAAAAGTTATCAGAAAACAAGCCGCTACATCTTGCTTCGATGGAAAAGTTAACCATCTTTTTTTGTGATTGATATGTCAGCTTCAGTAAAAAAAATATACAGAACTGAACGTGAATGAATGAGATATCTTCAAACAATTGCTTTCTAGATAGCGAGATCACAGGCAATCGAAGTCGAGGGAACAGCCACCGGAAACACTATCGTCTGATCATTTTCTACTCTAACATTAGTTAATGATAAATTTTCATCCGTCCCATTTTCTTTGCCAGATCTGTGTCTTTGGCCAATAACTCTTATTGTGGTTTTATATTATGCCGACTATGGTCATTTCTATGTTCCTCTTGATCACAGAAAAGCGAGCGCAGACGTACGGCTATTCAGATAATATATCACTGCAAGACACGGCCTTTTTGTCCCCAGATCCACGCTCGTTATTTGGCTCCTCTCAGACATTTGTGGTAGAACCTAAGCATAAAAATTCGTTTTCAAGGTAGAACATCAAAGTTACTGTAGAAGTGTCATCCTGAATCTTACTCGAGTTAAATTGCAGAGCTCCGTAATTTTTGTTTAGGCCAAAATACAGCGATGTTGTATTCATTGTAGAATGTGCTATCAGTCTAAACTTTGACGCTTACTCGTGCTAACTCGTACAGCTCAGCAATTTTTGCAATGACTAAACTAAAGCAATAACTTAGCTTTGTAGAACATACTAGTAGAACAATCGTGAAGCTTGCTGTGTTAACTCGCACAGCTCAGCAATTTTTGTTAGGACCAAATGTCACTAAAGTACACACGGCTAGACGCCCGTGGCAGACACAGCCACCAGAGGGCTGTAATTCCTGACCCTGTACTTGCATTGCTTATTGCCCCAGGGAGGCTCGGTGTCGCAACAGGTTCAGCAGGGCTATTCGTCTTGGTCTAGGTCACCCATTCGCTCTAAGTTTACTTCTCTGTTATTCGTTTAATGCCTTCCGCCATGCAGTGATATTCCCAGAGTTAGATTTTGTGAATGCTTCGTGAACATTCGAGCCAAGGTACGGCGCATCAGGCGAACTGTATTGCGAATGATCAGCTAAAACGCAGAGCGTGACGCTTAGGCGCATATCTGCTTGTCTAATCAGTTCAAATTCTGTTAGGCTTAAAAGATTTGCATATCACGTCATAGGCTACGAAGCTCGTTCCTATAGTAATGCCTGCTATTTTTTATTCCACAAGAATTGATTCGTGGGGATTGTAGACTACATTATTCTTTTGACTGAACTTATGAACTCATGACCTGATAGTTTCATCTTTCTTGCAACTATTGACGGTGTGACGCTCTAAAAAAGCGATCCCTGTTATGACAAATTAGTAGTTGAGCAGCAAGCCTTGTGTGCTTGACTGGTGTACTAAAGTAACCGAAATCGAGCTACGAGCCAGCTGAGCGGTCTTTGCGCTGCCTGGCGCGCTGAGTCAGCATACCTGCTTGGTGGGCACAGCTACGTGGGGGCACCTACCGTAACAAGACTGGGAGGGAAGGGGCGAGGGTCGATGAACCTTCCTCTACGACGCCATAGTTCCTAACGACCCGTGGTCGGCTGCAGCAGTATTTACTTATCTAGGTCAGTTGGCCTACATCTGCAGCACGGACCAGTGCGTATGCGTATCCCAGTAAAGGGTGCAGTCAAAAATTGGTTAAATGTTTGAAAATATATTCGTGTCATACATTCACTGAGTTGCTTGTAACTTAATGTATGTTATTTAGCCAGTTCTTAAGTTCATAGCTCCTTCGTTCGCGGTTAACATGCGGAATCTGAAATCTGTAAAGGTGGCTACTCATACAGTATAATATAAACTCATACAGCCACCTCATACAGTATGAGGTGGCTACTCATACAGCAGACCCTCTGCTGGAATTGGCAGAATGGAAGAGCAGTCAATTGTTACACTACCGTGCCTGAATTAAGCATCATTTGTCGTTGGGACAGCACAGTTTGTAACGTCAACAAATGTGTACACAAGACCCAAATTCACTGGCAAATTCAGGTTTTGGACGCAGTCACAGCTGAAGTTTGCCACTGCTGCTTGTCCTGTTTTGCTGCTGGAAATCAGAACTGATGACACCAAAACCTTGAAAAGTAAAAGCTAAAGCAGCTAATTCACTTCGTAGTCTAATGTAGGATTTTGCCTTCCAATTACGGCGCGACATAGGCGAAGTCACTGAATAGACAGCAAACCTATTACTAGGTACTGCTTTTTAAAATGGGGGATTTATATTCGTAAGTATTGTATCTTAGATATATACTCATAAAACGAAAATCCCTTTGCATTCTGAAGTGATTAATGTAAAGGATTTTCGTTTTATAGGTACTACTTCTATTTCTACTGGCCTTTTATTTCTCGCAGCAGATAACCAGGAATGTTTAGTCAACATTCTATTATGCAGTTTTCCCCTGACCGAAGTAATTATAGTTTTACATTCACCTTTCTCATTTGCGGTATCAATTTTGTGAATGATTAAAATCTTCTTATGGTGTAAAATACTTATACAGAATTTGTTTATGCTTCTATACATCCTGACGCTCGGAATTTGTTGCTCATAAATCAGCGGAACTCTATTGCTCGTATTCGACGCGTAGGTAGACAGGGCAGCAGCGCTACAGAACAGACTGTTTTCTTCTGTTAACTAAATAATAAACTATTCTGTGCATATTTTGCTATACATTGACATTACAAAGTCAAAGCTCCACCGCTGGAATGTTTCAGAAATTCCCACTGCATCTTCCCATTCTCTTTTGAATATTTAATGGCGGTATATGGCCCAGCTTCCCCCACCAACGCACTAGCCCTGTTCCAAAGACATCTAACCAGCTGCAGTGAATATAAATTCGAAACCTTCTGCTGTTGTTTCCTAGATTTCCTCACCAGTTTTGTTTGATGTAAATGGTCTGCGGTTTCTAATAATGAACTGCGCCGGGAGTACGAGGGTCTAAACATGCGAAAACGATCGGCGATTTCGCTTTACTGAGCCCTTACCTTTCGCTTCCGAGGCCTTATTTTCCCGTTCGTTGCTGTAATTTAAAGCGAAAACATTTTCCCCTTTCTGTTTCTGAGACTCGTAGCGTTATTTCGACGGACACTTGCAATTCACAGAGGAGGCTTCAGATGTTCCAGGAGACGGCAGAAGAGAAGGAGGCCCGGCCGAATTTTTGTAGCGTATTCAGGCGCTACGGTCTCCCGATCCTTTTTATTGAAGTCGTAAAGATTCGATTGCCACTCGCAGATTTCCCAAAGGATTTTGTAGCCTAAACTCAAAAGATAACTCCGTTCAGACTCCTCATACGGGTTTGTTAAACTGAGAGCGAGAACTGTTATTTATAATATTGAAAAGAGAGCATTGTTACTTAGCAGGCAAGTCCCTGTAGACGCTACGCTTACACTGGTGGAACTGTTACCTCAGCCCGGCTCTTCTAATGCAATTTTACCACACCACAGAAAATATCTTCAGCTCTTTCAGTGCTTCATGCAGACTTCGTGAATACATAGTAAGTTGATATTGTTGCACGCATTATATTTGTATCGTGTAAACAAATTGTTTCTTCTCTGTTATTTTATGCAAGCATCACCAGATATTCTCAAAGCTTATACACACAAATGCTGTCGATAGGGAAACCAGTATGGTAAAGTTGAAAATGTTTCAATATTAGAAGTAAAAACAACTGGAAAAGCCCATCTTCTTGCAGGCCCAATGAGCACTGCTTTCTATCACCACCAAACTTATTACCCTATTAATTTTCCTTCCCTCGAGAAACTTTTCTTGTTGTTCCAATTCGTCATACCCAATCATCATCCAGTATGACTTCCGTTCTATTTCTGACATAGTGAGACCACCCCCAAACTTATTAGAAAAATTCTACCTTTTAAATCTTTAATGAGCATTCTTTCCCCATTGATGAGTAATTAAGCTTTGCTGTATAACGTAGAAATTTATTGCACTTTAAAGATGTGCCAGGTATCCAAAACCATATAAGTTTTTTTGTGCAGTCTTTTAAAAAAATGCACGGTCTTCAGTTAAGGAATATTGCTAAGCCTTTACATTCTCCTGGCTTCAAGTGATTCTGTTTCTCACGTCCTTATACATGGGATAACAGAACCAACGAACGTCTTTGGATTGACAGTAAGTTATCCATTCTATCAAAGCCCAAAGACTTTTCTAGCGCGGTATTTTGAAGCCTGTTAATAGCAGGGCTAATGGTTTAGTGAGCACTACATGTAGTTCACGTAATGATTAAATAAATACTGTATGTCCTACTCCAAAATTTATCATGCGTATATTCCTGTATTTACTGACACTTTTCCCGTTGCTCAAAACAACAGTCCACCCATATAAAATTCTTGCTCTAAGAGAATTACTGTGGTTCTTCACTGATAATACTCTTTACAAAAAATATACCTATTGCTACAGAATAATTTTAACGCCATCTTGGAAAAATTACCACAATTGCAATACCTTTCGACGTCACGAAATTCTACCTTTATTAATTTTGGTAGTATAGTAGATGTGTTTCTCGTGTACTGCTGCCACGTAAGTTAGTGTACGTCACGAAACATATACAGGGTTTTCTTAGGGGACCGACAACTCTAGAAAGTAGAGTTCATTTCCTTTGATGTCTATGAATCTCCATAATATCTAAAATTTATGAATTTGGAAGTTCTCTTCACGCAGATGGTCTTTTAAATGTACGTAGTTGTTCAAGAGAAGTGATACATAATATAAGTTGAATAACGTAAATTCCCCGATACTACTACTTTACTGCAGATGACATACCTAATAATTAAGATTGTGCCGTCAAGTCGCTCAAAACTCGTCTTTTGAAATTACTGTTCGTACTTGTTAATTTCGGTAAGAATAATAATGCGATTACCCTCTTTTTGCCTCAATTGAGGAGATATGAGCCGTTTGCTGGCGCTTCTTTGTGTATTTGTCGGTCCGTGAGCAACATAACTCGAATGGCCTTGGATGGATCTTCATGAAATCGAGAGGAATTGCTAGGAATGTTACGATAGACTAATGATTCAATTTTGGGGATGATCCGGAAGAAATCATGGAATCTGGAACATTTCAGGAATTTCCCTTAGCACTGCATTGCTTGGCAGAAGCTTACACTCTAGGAGTTCAACTCTAATTTAACCTTGTACAGCACGTAACTTCCTCTCCATACAGAAAATTTTTTGCTGAACTTCACGTAATGCTAAAGCGAAAGTTATTTGGTTGTGGGAATCATAAGATAGTTTACCATGCTAACTTTTTTATATGTACATATTGGGCCATGCAAAATTCCTGTTACACTTTAATTTTACTTGTTTGTGATCAACTTTGAAGAGTAAAGAAGATTCTTTGTGACACTAACTGAAAATTGGTCTTTTTCAGTCAATTATTATTTGCAATAGATGAAAGCAAAGTGCAAGATCAAATTTCCCGACATCTGCTCTCCTCTGTTGTGGCCACAACAAGTTGGATAGCGTCAAGCGGCTAGAAGTCATTCAACTTCCTCTTCACCAACTATCGGATAGGTTGAGGAAGTTTGGAGCCGTAAGCATCGACCTCGGTCAAGCAGACTGCAGTTGTCAGCTGATAGACTATTGAGAAAGCCTTTGAAAATCATCCAGACTGAAGATGACCCAGTTTGTGGAAAGAAAACATCTCTGTTCCCAGAGTGTCAAGGGCCGTCATAAGTGCAGGAAGAAAGAGCTAGAGGCGCGTAAGATCTCTGCTAACTGTGTACCTGCAGGGGCAATGCTAAGAGTGATGTAGTCGTCTTCTTAGAGATTTGAAGAGCCTTGGGAATAGTATTGTCATTTTCTCAGATGAGACACACTTTCACAGTGAGTCTGGTAGTGAACCAGCTGGCTAATCGCTTGTTAACGTCGGCCAAGACGTCTTAGGTGTCCCCTACTCGCCGATAACCAAGCACCCTGCTTCCGTGATACTCGAGCTTCGATGTCCGACTTGTTAGGGTTTGCGTGTAACAGAAATATCTTGACTGATTTACTTCCATTGCGGCAAACATGAACTTTATCACTATAATAGGCAATGGCTTATTATAATTGCCTGAAATATATAAATTGCAAGTGAGTGTCATAGATAATTATTCTACTTTTCAAAATTGATCACAAACATATGAAAATAATAAAATGTAACTGAGCTTGTGAAAGATCCGATACTAAATCTCTTTGATCTGGAGATCAAATGGTTTCTTGTTGAGCTACTTGATACTATAGTACAATAACCGGATAGTTTTCTGTAACTACTTTACTAGGAAAGAATTATCTTCTTCGGTCCATACAACCATTATGTTTGATTAATGTTCATGTTACATTAATCAGCGAATTCTTTACTTGTTATATGAATATATGATGTATCTAAGCCCTTTTGAATATAAACCTGACTCTCTTGGTCATATACGTCTAATCTAACCAAGGAGCTTCAATAGAGAGTAGGAAGCCCTCCGGCCCATTCATGGATTCGCCAGCGAGTCAACCAGATCTTTTGAGGCTGCGAGACGCGTTCATTAATCTCATTGGTGGAAGTGACTGGGGAGCAACGTGTTTTATGGGAAAGCAACAGAAAAACTGGTGTACTGATATGCGATTAGTGCATCGGCAACTGGCTGCAGGCATAAGCGACTCTTTACTGATATGCGATTGGTGCATACAGCTACTGGCTACAGCCATAAGCGACTCTTGAGCTTCACAGACGAGGCTCTTGGCTCCCTCCTCTCTATGAAGCTCATTGAATATAACGGGTGGCGCATAAATTATACCCCTTTTGGAAAGCTACTTGTAGAATAGATACGGTATTTAGACAAGCTTTATATAAAGTTTATCTAAATGCTGTATCTATACTACCAAATAGCTTTCTAAAAGGGGTGTAACTTGCGCCACCCTTTACTTCTCTACTTGTCTAACAACGGCTTATATCGTGTACATCTACTTCTTCTCCCATTAAGTTTGACTATTACGCAGTCCCTAGAGCTATTCCTATTGCTGGTCCCGGTCCCCTTGTTTGCGTTGCAGTGAATAATTTCAATACTGCACACAGGACGGACCCTCACTATTCGGGTCACGTTCATTAATACCTTGGATAGATTCGCAAGCCCCTGCTGCCAGCGCTAAGGACATAGGGGAAGTGACAATAGGAAGTGTGTCCCTGTTTTGACTCCAGTCTGCATTTTAAGATGAAAATTTCTGTTTTCCGTGGCGAATTATTGACTGATGTTGAAGAAGAGAAGGTGAATTTGAAGAGTTATTTCACCTGTCTATTGCACGCCGCGCATCATTATGATGATACATAACTATAAATATATCACTGGTTGTTGCTACTCATTAATGAGTGGCAAAGTTTAAGCCACGGCCACTACGTTATGTTATGATAATTTGAGCTCTGGGAAATCTTCACAATTTACTATTGGGATAAATCGTATAATATTATTATGCAATATGTGTAGATATATGCACAGTGTATATTATTATATACGAATGCATTCACTGCTAATAGCAATCCATTATAAGAATGAGTTTCTTATGTAAATGTTGCATTTACTTATGTATTTAGTACATGGGTCGCGTAGCGCACTGAAGTAATGAAATAGGAAGATATTCGAGCGTTGAAGATTTAATTCCAGGGAATCGGTGAAATGGGGACGGGGTGGCGATCGATCGGGCAAACTTGGGGGCATATATGTATATGACCATGAGCTCGGCTCCATAAGCATGGTCGTGCATGACAAATTTCAACCATAGGTAGAAAAACTCAAAATATTTCGATTTTCATGAATGATAAAATGCCCAAAACTCCTGAGTTTCCGAGTTATAATGACTTAAAGAAATTTAAAGCTATAAGTAGGTTACTACGTGCGCGCCAATGTTAACGCTAAATTTGATCGTTCAGCACGTTTTCCGACCACATTCCTGCCCATGCGTTTACACTGTATCGATGTTGATGATTATTTGGGCGAATGACATGAGGATTATTGAGCTTGAGCCCAATGATGATTACTGTGAATGTTAAAAACACCATCGCAAGTGAAATACGCTTCATCTATGAATAGGATCAGCTTGGAGAAGTTGGGATCCTTTATTCGCTGCTGCTGCTGCTACATGAACCACTCTGAAAACTGAACACGAGGTTCCAAAATCCGGTGGCAGCATCCCTAGCTTTTTTTTATGGAAACGACACCGATGTAATCTCTGACAAAGTAGTGTCCGCCGTACAGTAGTGTGATTAGGTTGAATGTTAAGTTTGAAATTGCAGATATCCTTCCTAACCATAAAGTGCTTACAGTTTTTATTGCAAAAATAGTGTAAACTGCTTTGGTGGGGCCGGAAACGTGCTGAACTATCAAAATTAGCGCTAACATGGGCTCGCACGTAGTATCCTACTTAAAGCTTTAAATTTCTTCAGGTTATTATAACTTAAAAACTCAGGAGTTTTGTGCATTTAATCATTCATGAAAATCGATTCATTTTGAGTTTTTCTCTTTATAGTTGAAATTTGTCCACACAATAAAAAGACACCCTTGTATACAGTATATATTAACTTATAGACGCTATTTAGAACGGCAGCGATTTTACTGACGACAGTCGGGTATGTAAGGTCAGGTCACAGAGCACACAAACATTGACGAGCCACCTGCCCAAAAGAGATATTTCGGTTCCCACAATTGCGGCTAACTGTTCTTTCATCATTTTTTCATGCTTTTTTGGCTATTTGACTTACTTCTTTGGCATTCAGTAATGACTGGCAAACCTGTAGATACTTCTGAAACTTCTATAGGCAACAAATTCACAAGAAAATATTAAGGCTTGAAGTGTAATTACGTATGTAAAGCCACTGTACAGGACATCCTTTGATATTTGCAGTAGAGTGAAGTTATTTCGCAATAGTTCGTAAAATAAACAGTTTCATGTTGCAGAATAGATGCTGCTGAAATTCGTGGTATGCTCGATATGTAATGAAATGCAAAGTAAACAGCTGTTGGAGTTGTTAATGAAGTTTATTTGGTATACGAGCTGAGCGAGAATATCAGTACAGACAGCAAAGCTAGAGGGTGAGTTGGCAGTAGCTGGCAGCCATGAAGTGGAAGCTATGGCAGCTGTGAAGTGATGAAGCACTGACCGCCATGAAGTGATCTAGTATTGGAAACATTGAAGTGATGTAGCATTGACAGCAATGAAGTGATATAGCATTCGCAGCCGTGAAGTGATCTAGCAGTGGCAACCGTGAAATGATGTAGAATCAGCAGTTGTAAAGGGATCTAGCATTTGGTAGCTCAGAAGTGATATAGCATTGGCAGCTGTGAAATTATATAGTATTGGTAGCCGTAAAGATATCTAGCTTCGTCAGCTGTGGAGTGATATAGCATTGGCAGCTGTGAAGTGATATAGGTAGCTTTGGCAGCCATGAAGTGATGTAATGTAGGTATGCCACCATGAAGTACCTAATATAGCTCCGGCAACCATGAAGTGATGTAACATAGTCAATAGTCGTCCATCAAATTACGTAATGTAGTCAACTATGAAGTGATGTATAATAGTCGTCCACTAAATTACGTAATGTAGGCAACCGTGAAGTGAACGTAGTAATTCATTAAATCATGTAATGTAGGCAACCATGAAGAGATATACCTGTAACATATAGAGCATAAAGTGATGTAACGTAGACAGCCATGACGTGATGTGGTGTCCGGAGATACCATGATGCTATTCAACTTAGGCAGCCATGAAATGATTCAACTTAGGCAACCATGAAGTGATTCAACTTTTGCAACCAATAAGTGATGTAACATATGCACCCATGAAATGATATAACATAGGTAACCACAAACTGGCGTAGCATTTCTAGGTAGTAATGTCAAATGACATTCTACAGCTGTAGATGGTTCCAGCATTGAAAGTTTGTACCAGCACCAAAATGTCATTTTAATGTCCTTTAACGGCTGTCCGGGTATCTTTATCTCATGGTTGTTTTAGCGTTTCTTTCATGGCTACTAATGTGGTTTCACTCTGTAGTATTACAGTAGTTTTAATTAGGTTTTTCAACGTTACGGGATTTCTTAGCCTACCTTCCCCTGTGGCTATAGTGATCAGCTTTACCGAAAGCTCGACATGCATCACTTTCTGAGGTTATTGCTTCAAATCCGTTGTACTGTTTCCTAGAGGGATGGGGCTAGAAGGTTGAGTGTTGGTAAAGCCGAAGGGACTGGTGGCACTTTTTAGAGAAATCTTGTACGCTTTGAAAAGATAAAAATCTACATTTTAATTATCATATCGGTAGCGTGGCCTAACTATTGGGATTTATTTCTATCACAAGGGTAAATATACTCACAAATTATGGTAGATTTTAAGGGGGTTTATTTGTCTAACGGGGAAAACCTAATCAGGGTGACAAAATGAAGTTATCCTAG
>LQNS02278159.1:14957621-14984395 GCA_001587735.2 Parhyale hawaiensis
CAGTTTTCATTCGAATAGTTTCAGAATATTAAGGCTAACAGTTTGGCTTAATATCTTCGCTAAAATCCCTTGGTCCATCCACTATATGGATCCACTATATAATAAAATACATAAATTAAAAATTCAGATATACCTGTTACTGATACCTAAGCTTCCATATAGACCCTCGATGACAGCGAAATATTAGCAAATTTTGTGACACACATAGCCGGGAAAATGTTACAGCGCAAATTTTCAAATTAATTACTTATAGCTAGCTCTGGAAGTTATTTGTATTACATATATTTCTTCACAGTTACTTCATCACATGCAAATCGCTATGACTGATATCGAAATTTACTTTCTCGGGCATATTTTGGATATTTTCAGTAAATTGTTGAATATAGTCTTTGTGTCAATGGGAGCCACATAACACAGCCGCACGCTCAAATATTGGCGGACTTGCAGTTCATGTTTTGCCCAGTTTACAGAGTGAACGTCGCTTTCAAGATACCCCTAGAAAGTACTTTGTGCGATGCCGAGCGTACGATTGCAAAGTTTATCCTCCGCATACGACGTATATTGGGTTCGAAACTGGAGCTGTGATCTTTACTAGTGTTTTCGCTATTAGTCCTTCGACGACAGATGTAACTGCTTGCCAACGGTATGTTTGATGTCGTATTTAAATATTTTGACTTCGATGATCTATATCATCGAGGCTTGAGCCTCGACCTTAGTCTGATGAATGCAGAGCTTTGAGAATGACAGATAGCCTGATCTCTGATGGAGTAGTTGTAGGCTAGCAGTAAATAAAAAAAAAGTTGTGCCAGAATCTGCTCGATGCTAGGAGTTTATAATCATTTTTATGAAATGTGTAATTTCGAACCACGATTATCAACGAAAACAAAGTAAAACTATTGCTGTAAAGGTGACTCAATACTAAGCAAATTCTATACTGATGTTATATATTCCCATCCCATATATTGTATTATATATCTTAATTCTTAGGCCGTTAACGGCCTAGTAAAATATGAGTTTTATTAGTAAAAACACTACTTGAAACGTGACCATAATAATTATGATCCCCGTTGTTATCAAAACAATACATTAACGAAATTACTCATCTTCACAATACAAGATCCCTGCTTCATTGCATTACTCTCTTGTTTTTCTCTAATTTTGCTTCACACACTCCATTCTTTTATACACTGGGAAAATGGTATCATTACATAGTTACTGGTAACCACGCGGTTGGAATTACTGAGTCTGCTGGGCAGCTCTTAAGAGGATATTTGAAATTATGTTCATGCAGTAGAAAACAATCGTTGATATCGGTTTAGGGTTTAAACCTATTATATTAGAGCGTCAATGGGATGGGCTAGTATTGCAAAATGTATTAAAATTTATTAAATTGATACTTTCATTGCTAAGTGGTGAGAAAAATCGAGTACGGGCAAGTAGCATAATAGCTTAATTACGTTGTAATTTGCAACCCATGATTTTCATGCCGTGTTTTATAGAACTCGTAGATTTGCGAGCATGAAATGCCTTATTTTCATATATATTTAAGCCTCACTAAATTTCCTTTAAGTTAATTATCATTGATCTTGTAATTCATCTTTTTGTTATTATTTTCCTGCGGACCTATGAACTGATACTAATTCACCACTGGACTTTGACGATAAACAAAGCACTTCAAGTTTTTTCAATATATTCCTACTTTACAATCTCCTAGGAATAGCATGAAATGAACTGCGCAACAAATGGGCATCCCAGTGGGCGTTCTGCAGGACTAGCGCTGAAGAAACGCTAGAACCTGCGCGCACGTGATTGCCTGAAAACCGATCAAAACGAACTTCAGATTTGGAATTACAAAATAGAACTTATGTCGGTAACTCCACGACGAATGTAACAAATAATTCATTTTCTCGCGTTTCTCTTTTTCGTCGACTTCGCATCAAGCGGACTGAAGAAGACTTAGGCTTTGTAAACTTAATATATCCATGTCACTGCTGGTGCAAGAATTACCCTTTGCACGCAAGTCACTTAACAGCTGCACTACAGCTTATTTTTAATGTTATGCTCAGTGATTAGGTTAGAGAAATTGTAATAACAATTGTTTGAAACCGTCAAGCAACCGAACGTAAAGAAACATTTGTTGTACTGTGATAAATAATTTTACTATCCCATAATATTATGCTAATATAACCTTAAGAAGCGGCCGCTCACTCTTGCTAATGCAGTTTTTCTCTTAATTCAATAAAATTCCAGCTGCAATCTTATTAGCAAACATGCACAATTGTTTACACGTAGTAACTCTTCACATTCAAAATCTTTTTATTAATCAGAGTAAAAAGTGTTTCATAAAATTCAGAATGGAGTTTGTCGCTCTATGTACGCAAAGTATTAAAAGTAACGCGTAATACTAACGTAGATGATGTCTTCAATATTTTAATCATTGGCCCCCTGATATGGAAGCAGCGGTCCAATATTAACCACGAACTCGTATGTTTCCCTAATTATAAGTAATTAGTTTTTGTAACTCGTCTTCCCTCCATTTACATGGCTAATATCGTATCAATAGTTCAGTCGACTAAATAGCATTATCTGAATTTTTTCCATTACCAAACGCAAGGCTACATCATTCACTCTATAAATTATTCTATAATTATACTTTGAATGTAATAACATAAATTAATCATTCTGAAATAATTTTGCAGTTTGATTCAAGGAGAAAGATAGTGTTATTGATATGAGAAAAAAACGAACTTTAATTAATAATAACTTGTTAAAATTTTATAGTAAAGTTTGTTGATTTACTTGCTTTTGATTCGTCGTGAATCGTCTTCAGAGATGAGTTTGTAAAAGTTAAAATTCAGCGCTCGTTGAAATGCGAAGACACATTGAACAGTCGAAAAGCAACGTAATTTATTTAATACATTAAAAAAAGCGTCCTTTTAATTTCAGCTGCCTTTTTTCCTTACAATAGTAAAAACAATTCCAGTGTGAAGTACCCGAATTTGAATCTTTACTTATGAAGTAAAAAAGTTCACACAAGTCCCCAAGCACTTTTCTGTTAATCTGGGCTAGGAAAGCGAGACCTGCAGCCCGTAACTTCCCTTAGCCCTTGGAGCTACGCATCACTCCAAACTGAGTTCATTTGAGGCGGGCACAGTTGGGCAAGATTGCACTGTGTCGGGCGCTAATCAGGCCGCTTGTACTCCATTTGCTCGCCTGCCAAAGCCACCTAAGAAGATTAGGTGGACGTGTTCCCCGCCGCCCTGTCAAAATTGCTCAGCTCTTTCTATAGCGCTTCACCAGTCGCTGCTGCGTGGGGCTGTCAATGGTGGTGGGCTGTACAGCTTGTATAACACGAGCGTGCCAGCGTGTTATACAGCCCGCTGGCGTCGCAATCTTGGAAAATACTACCGTTGGATTTCTGGCTATACGGCTGACCCTGGAGGAGGGTGAAGTTGGTCGGTGATCGAACATGCTGACAGCTAGCGGTTGACTTAATTGTACAAGGATTTCATAAAAGAAATTGATCGGTCCCATGCGAATGCAACGGGCTCAGGCAAAAGCGCTTCAGGATGTATCCGGCTGGGATAGGATTAACGCAAGGCACAGAAATAGGAACCGTGTAAAATCCAATCAACAGTTACGCGGACGGATGCGCGAAGAAGAAAACTATACACAATCAAAATATGAAGCTATCGTCCTGGCTTTCCTTGTGTATTACATTGGCCATGCGCGTGTTTTCGTACAGAAATCTGTTTTATGCTGAAGTGATGTCGATGTATCATCTAAATGTAAATTGAACTTTGACTTCTGACATGTAGTAGGTAGAAAAATTAGACCCTTTCTGCAGGCAGTTGCACCGTGAAATATAATTGGCATTATTTCCGATAAACGGACAAGATTTTACAATAAAATGGTAAAATCGAAACAAACTAGGGGTGCGAGATGACCCCTTTTAGGGGTGCGAAAACTAGGATTATGGAACTCATATGAAAATAACCTAAATTTCCAGTACCATTTTTGTAGAAAATTTACTCTTTTTCCATCTTCTGAATCTTATGGGGGTGCGAGAACATATTAAAAAGTATTCCCGAGTTGCCGTTCTTAGAAAACGTTGGGAACCGCTGAGTTAGTGAGTTTTTAACTATGAATAATCAGCTACTGAGAATAAATTTCAGTTAGTACTATGTACAACAAGCCGTGAGGTGCATAAGGAGTTAAAGGGATGTAACACTTTGGGTACTATTGCCTTAGAAGGTGAGGAGTCATTAATGGTTGCATGTTCTTAGAAATTTCATCGGCTAAAGCCTTTCCTTTCATCTCTCTCGTAGTCCGTCAACAGTGACAAAGCCAGGAATGCCAAGTCTTTCGTCACATAACTTACGAAAATCCTAAGCAGTAAAATTATGACCATATTTCATTGAGCACATTTGGATAAAACTACCCAAATTACTCCAGAGAAATGCATTTAGTTGCGAGGACACTCAAAAAATTCTTGCCAAAATATTATTATTAATATTATTATTATTATTATTAAAACAACACGCGCGGGCCTCCGCGGACACGTAATGAACTCCAAATGAAGCTTTATACAATACCTAGAAGCCTAAGACTAAGAAAAACCCATCGAAAAACCATCAACAATCGACCAAAAAACAACTATTTTCTTACCAAAATATAATGCATACAAAGAACTTTCTAGGTGATGTGCCAAATATCTTGATCCTTAAAGTCATATTTCTATTGCTAAAAGTTTTAGCTCTGCGTGTTATATTTAGGATAAATAACTTTAATTATTGGTCCTCATAACCAAATGTGTTCGGTAGAATCACTAGGTTACATTAACAAACAATTTCTCTTTAGGTATGAACTGGCTTTACCCAACCATGGATCAAAGTCATCTGGTCACCAGTAGGGAATAGTCTCACTCATTTGACTATCTGTTCAAAATGACTAAGACTGTACTGAAGTTTATGTACGGTTTTTCAAGCTCCTGAGTGGCTACTCGAGTATTTGCAACACATAATTACCCAAATGCTTCCAACTGTATCTGATTATTGTTTGTTCCCTGTCATGAGATATCTTTTTAACGTACGTTACAGAGCCATAGAAAAAACACGCAGGGCAGCCTTCCATACCCTCTCATAGCTCCATTGTTCATAGTAACCAAGTTATCGTACTCATTCTTTTTTCTAGTAATGATATGAGTTTCCCTAAACCGTCCTGACGGCCCACTTTGTCCCTCCGGGTCACAAAATTGCCACCCGGAAGTTTCGAGCCAAAGTTATGCCCGCGCTCCATTGTTAGAACTAACTCAATTGTTGTAAACCCCTTTGCCTTTGGGTGCGCTCGGCATCATTCTAATTGCATCCTACTGCATTTTATGTTGCTTTTCCTCTTGAATCCAAAATTTTGAATGACCGTCCAATTGAATTTCACCGGAGAGCTGCAGGCACCATTATTTCCACGCCTGCTTGTTTGTGAGGCCACTCCTCCGTGTCGCAGATAATTTCTGTTTATGAACAGACGTCCACATGAAGTGTGTATGCATCACGGTTAATTATTATTCCATGAGTATGTATCTGTGTTCCTACATGTGTTAAAATAAATCCAGTGTATGTTTGATAGTTTTATTTATACCCTGGAATTATGATTTTTTGTTTTTGTTCTGGTGCCTAAAAATTACGGTAAAGAGTTTGCAGCCGCGCTTTCGATACTAGTGATAGGGCATCGTACCTGCTATGGCTGCGGCCGCATCTTTCATTCAACCCCTCAGGGGGCATGGAATGGGTCATAGGGTTATTATAGTTTAAGTTCGCCCATCCTATGTTATGGGGAGCAGAGCCCCCAGAGGGACCCATAGCTATTAGCTATAGTTAGGCCTTCGGAACGTCTGTCGTTTGTGCCCACTGTGCTTCCTTCCGATTTCATACTCCTTCTCTTCTGGTATTTTGTCTGTTTTTCCTCTTCTCTCCCAACTTGCTGTTCCCCTGCGCGTTGATCCTGTGTGCGAACACCTTCGTGCATGAGTTCCACGTGTCTATCTACATACTAAAATATCGCTTCTTGTTCCTCTCTTAGAAAAGCTTAGTACTGTACTTCTTTAGGGAGGCTTCAACTATTCTATACTACCACTTTTACTACTACTACTATTCCATACTACTACTACTACTACTATTCCATTCAATATACCTAAGGTGAGTGCTGCCAATTCTACGACATCAAACATGGCGTAGACGTATGCAAATCTTCTTGACAATATCACGGTAAACAAGTTACCCTACTGAAGCGTCATATACCCTGTTTCTCCCCGTTTTTATCACGTTCTATAAGTGGTGCCAATATATGATGAACTTGCATCTTTTCTGTTGTTGTTTAAGATAAACTTTACCACGAGATTGTATCATCCGTGAACAAAGTGAGAGAGGCGATAATGTTTTTGTTGAAGATTTACGTATATATGTATATATTTCAAAAAATTCGGGAGCAGCCACTCTTTTCTGTTAATATCCGCTATGGCATTATCTTTAACCAATCATGCATATATATATATATATATTTGTATATATGTTTGGAAACTGTCGCCCTCGGTACATCTGTGTGTCTGCAACGTGCAGTAATGGGAGTCTACGCAGCGGACTGTAGTTGAGAATTGGCGAAACATTTGCTTGATTGAAAATTTCATTTATACTTTTGGAACAGCCGGTATCATAGTTACACCTTCCTATGATAACCTCTCTCAATTTCGCAAGATATCAAGAACTAAATTTACCAACTTTGACCCTCCCACCTGATAAGCTGGAGAACAGCGAAATGCGCGTCGTGGGTATCAAAATTTCTCTAACTGCTTCTAATCGAAATCGATATTTATGCCTTCTCAAGAAAATATATATATTTGTCTGTCCACCCAATAAGTGGTCGATGGAGTTGAGCAATCTTCATAATTTTTTGTAGGGAGTTTGGTGGGTTGCCCTAGATGTGACCCATGTCAAGGAACTGGGCCTAGCTAACCATAAAAAATGAAGGCATTGAATTTTTTTCACTTCGGCGAATTTGCCTCCACCGCGGCAGATCGTCTGTAAAAAGAGGCATTCTATTTTCTTCTTATGTTATTATTGAAGAGCTAATCTATGGAAAGAATGCGGCTGAGCCCGAGCCTCGTTCATCGAAAATGACTTCGTTGAATTGGCTCCCTACCGCAGGTGATGGTCTCACGCCACCGAGGCGTTCTAGTTTGTTAAACTGTAATCAGTCGCCGTGCTTTACACAATGTCTTCAACTCTAAACTTTACGCAAAAGTTATTTCAGCTTTCGTTCGTTGTATGTGAGCATGGAACTTATTATTTATGTAAATTACTATTTTCATGTAGATGAGAAATTTATGTCGCTCTATCGGGCAATGCTAAATTCCTACTCTTTGCACGTCTTCTCCATGACTTTGATAGCGTATTCATGATTTGCTTATCGTGTCTATCTCATCGAACTACGTGCCACTTGTATCGTTCTTCACACAGCATGCTCGATCATATCTACGTAGCTCGTTAGAATCCCACGATACTCGTAAGTGAAAGGGCCTTTGCTGGCTGTAAACAACACATTTGCCAGCTTCCAAGACTCCGCCAAACTTGTGATGGAGAAACTTCCACAAACGCTCCACTATAATTGAGTTCGGTTGCAGAAGCGTTGTAAAAAGTTTTCTTGGCGTGAAGGGTGAGCAGGAAGATTGGTGCCATTCCCGAGGCTTACTGGAGAAGTCAGATGATGAATCGTGCCAGAGTCTTGAACGTATTCTCTGTGGGTAGGTTGTTACGACTAGTCCTTGTTCTCTGGCTGCATGTTTTTGCAAGTGAACCACTCGACAGCTCCCTTGAAAAACATGAACTTTAGAAACACTGCAGAAGTTTTCCATGAGCACGTTTTGCCTTCCAGAAAAGTATAGTTTAGCACAGAAATAGCGCCATAGAATTGAGAAATTAGTTCTGTGCTGCGAAAAGAGGCCGAATGAACAATGAATGCTTTGCAGTATTGGCACAAAAACTCATTCACTCCTTTATTGTGTAACTCTCGTCCTTTCCTTTGCAAGTTATGCATGTTTAGTTTGAGTCCTTTATTAACATCCGATGTGTTTTTTTTTTGTTCTATTATATCAGGATTTTGCTGCATTTTGGTAATACAGCGATAAAAATTATTTATGCTAATGCTCAATCCTTTCTTAAAATGGGAAAAAACATTCTTCAAACTACATCACTAACAAATCAATCTAAACAAATAATTCTCTGAATCCGCTGTAGCGGCAGCCTACCGCGTTGAGCTCATGACACCGGACTTTGACTGTTCGAATACCAACCCAGGCAGGCGAGCTCCCGCAGCGCTTGGTGCATTAACTCAGCACTTCATAGTTCCCGTTGGGGTACTTACTCTACCCATTTACGGGAAGGGTGAGGGGCGCGGACACGTTGCATAAGAGCCTTCCGTCGATAGCGCCAAAGCTCTTGGCATTCCGTGGTCGACTGCAGGCAGTAGACCAGTGCTAAGGTTGCCAACAACGCTGATTATCGAGATGTCGAGAGTTCAAGCCCGCACCAGAGATGGAAATCTTGACGTACGGAATGTATAGCATCAACGATTATTTTACTTACAGGCATTGGAAAAGCACTGGCCTTAGGATCAGAAGGCGCAGTTGTCTATCGGGATACGCGGAGTGTGTCTGTTGACGGTTGTATGAGTGCCTCAGTCGCTGTGGAGTCTGGTGTCCCTCAGGGTACCGTACTTGGCCCGCTGATGTTCATTCTGTATACTAGTATACTAAACTGGAAAACACGATGATCAACTATGACGACAATTCCACTTTGATAGCAATAATACCTGCCCCCACATGCGTAATGTTATCGCCCATTCTCTGAATATGGACCTGTCGTGCATTAGTGCATGGTGCTCAGCCCTGGAGTATGAAGCTGAATGCCAGTAGGACCAAGTCTGTGATTTTCAGTCGGTTTCGGACACTTTTCCCACAGCATCCACATCTGAAGATAAATAACACTTTGTTTCAGGTGTCTAGCTCTTTGGAAATTCTCGGTGTTGCCTTTGGTGAGAAGCTTATTTTTGAGCCGCGTATTGAGCGACTAGTGCCACGTTCTTCCAGTAAGATTGGGCTCCTGCCTAAGGCGAATTCTGTTTTATGACTGTGAGGTGGTCCGCAGATGCTTTTATGCTGCCTGAGTTGGAGTATTGCTCACCTGTCTGGGCTTCAGCTGCTGTCAGTCACTTGCGTGTGTTCGGCCAACTTGTTAGTTCAGCCAGCAGGCTGTGCGCTGTAAATGATCTGGTGAATCTGTTCCATAGAAGAGGGTTGGCGGGACTCTATGTTTTATAATGTGTACAACAATGAGAGTCATTGGTTGTATTCTGCTGTCCCTGTCCCAAGATCTTTAGAAGGATTGCACGTGCTGCGGTTGACACGCACTATTTCACTTTGGAGAGTGTTAGATGCTGAACTCGTCAGTTCACTCGGTGCTTCGTGCCCTGGTCTGTTGGGGTTTTTAATTTATTGCCGGCATCGACTTTCGAGAGTGTTGGCCTGCAGGTGTTTAAGTCAACTGTTAATGACATTTTGTTACATTTTTTTCAGCGTTTTAGGCTTCCCGGTGTTGCAAAGTGCTCCATTTTTGTTGTACTACCTGTCCGTGGTGGCCCATAATAATCCTTCTATATGACACCGTAGCCCGACAATTTATGGCTGACTGCAGCCGTACACTTTACTGGACCCTCGTGGACATTTTGCCTGCTGCACGAACCAGTGCACCTGGGTTTCCTAGTTAGGGTGTTCGGTCAAGGCGACACTCCTCTTGCGCCAATTGGCCTATATCTGCAGCACAAACCAGTGCGCATGGGTTTCCCACCTGAGGGCGCGATCAAGTTGACATCTCCTATACCTTTATAAGACACTTTACTGTATATATTTAACTAACTTAGTACTTGTGCATGAAGTACCATGTTCGAGGCGTACTTAGTGATGCTTTTCGTGAGAAATATGAATGATCAGTTTATGCGCTGAGGGATCAGTGCTAAAAAAAATATCGGGCCAGATCTGACTGGCTACTGTAAAGGTCACATACTGATGATAACAACACATACTGAAACACACCGTGGACAGCACACCTCAAAGCATGACACACTTCTTATGTTGGCTCACTCTGTAAAAGTTACAATGACAAGCTCAGCTTGATGAGCGGATGTGCATCATACCCGTTGTCACGATATGTAATTAGCAAAATTCGGTAGCAAGAATTATTTATGAACTGCACGGCCGCTAATCAAGTTGAACGTGCTGTTGTCATAGCTAGTTCAACAGCCTCCTCTCCCTCGTCGGGGCAGCTGGTCTGTATCTAGGGAACGGTGTGACTTTCTAGCGTGTGTCCGTTTCCTGCGGATACTGTCTGTTCGGAACTCAGTGCTTATAAGATTGTTGTCGCGTGAGACTGTGCAATGCTGCGGCTATGGATTTCAGTGGTAACTATAGTTTAACCTTGGAAAGAGCAATTCTTATTATTATGCGTTTCTCTTTATAATTATCTACATTAATTCTAGAACTGTGGTCTTCTAGAAGTTCAAAATAAATAACTAGGTACCTACGATATATCGTGAAAGCAGAAACACTGACGAGTTTAACCAATTTTCAACATCACGGTAAGACTATTCGTCTATAAGCTTACCTATAACAAAGATTAGAAGTATTAAATAATACTATCTTTTCAGTATGATCAAACTAGTCTCATGCACTTCTGTACTTGATTCGCACTATTCCAGTTACGAATATTTAAATCGCATAATAAAGTTTGAATCCGGTGTGACTCACATGATGATGTTGACGTTGTCCCTGCAAAAAATATAGGCTAGTGCAGTTCCGTGATAGAGAACAACGTCAATACATAAGCTGAATACCATTTCGAATTAAGTAAAACAATATTAATTCTACTGGAAAATTCTGTGCAAATAAATGACTGAAAATGTTCTTACTGCAGTCGCATCATCGAATCTTATAAGATAAAGGTACCGGCAGAAAAATTCTTCCTAACAGTCTGAGCAGAGGTCAAAAATGGGCGAATATTTAAAGCCTGACGAGTACAGGGCGTCAAATGTTTTGCACTTAACGGATACAGAGTAACATGCCTTCAGCAGTACACAGTTTTCCAGTGACGGAGATACTAAAGTTTTAATGATCTACGAACGTTGAAATTTAATAGATTTGTTATAATTCTTCATCTATGAAGCCGTTCGCTTTAACATTAAAAGCAGTTCATACAACAGAAGGCATAATATCGTACTCTCTATACGCATGATCATAGACCGCAACAGTACTTGCCTCTTAGGTCTGACGCTAGCGGCCAAAAGTCGGCAACGGTAATATGGGATTTTCTCAAGAGCTATCAAGAAAATAATTATGAAATTAAGAGCATTACAACTTTTCCCCTATCTAATACTGAAGAAAAAATTCCAAGGTACCCAACATTTTTCTTGCGGTGAAGGTATCTTTGATACACGGGGACGTATTTGGGCGCTTGCCTGCATGACCGTGTCTGGACATGTTCGTAATAGTTCTTGATCTAATCCCATTTTCCCATTTTGGCCGCCAGCGTCAGAGGCCACTTTTGGACCTAAGAGTCAAGTACTGTTGGAGTCTATGGTGTGATATTTATACTCTGCATACGAGTTGCTTGGATGATATAAATCTTACAAATGTTGTTAGCACTGTTGTTGCTGCTAGTCTTAAAAAAAAAAATGATACGTTAATAACTCAATGCACTGTCACGGAATATCTCGTAGTCTATTGTTCCAAAAATTTTACACTTCTCAGGAGATATCTCGTGTTATCGTGTCCCTGCATGGTTTGCTGGGATTGTTGTGTTTTTAGTGTGTCTACATGCAAAAAAATGCACAGTGTCTTAACACATCGCACGTATAGTTATTTCAATACAACTTTGCAGCTTGATTTGCAAGATGAAACAAGGTAGTCTTTCGACGAGTGATACTCTTTTCATTATCTTTCTAATATATATAGAACAAATAATTACTTGCGCTACAGAGGCTACGCCATAATACAGTATCACAAATATCTTACTAAAGTGTAGAAAGCTACGTTGTTACTTCATATAGAAACTACAAGTAACCACACATTATGTAAGCTAGTACAGTACGTAATAAGATTAATAGCCGGTGCATTACATTTATCACTCTGGTCGCTTGCCATTTGGATGGGATGCGGGCCAACATCTGTACCGTTTGTGTGAAGTTGGTGATGGCAAATTCAAAAGGTAGTCCATGGCGATTTTTTCGTGAATCTTTTTATTTTTTTATATTGCGCTTTGAAAATGAGAGATAACAGTTCAGTTTCCAGAAACAGATGCGATATTAAGTTTTATTTCAGATTCGGCTACAGTGCGTCAGAAACTTTTAAGAAATTAGGTTTGTTTATTAATCGTTCCAAACAGTGGAGACTCGATTCTGCCCTGGTGTCTCTCTCAAGCCCGCGAAAGGAATTTCAGAGCCATATTCAATTAGACTTTCCTCATTCTTGAGGAATAATGAACGCTTCTGTTCGTCAAATTCAACGCTTCCCCAATCTTTCTGATGCAAAAGAACCCAGATTGTTTTCAAATATTTTAATCAATTCTTGCTGTTTAGTGTCATCTGCTGTGAGGTTCATCTTCAGTCGAGCCTCGGTCTTCTTAGTTTCCTTCATTAAAGAATCGGAAAACCTGGGCCTATGATAAAGTTCTGTCTCCATTGGCCTGATGAACTTTATTAATAGTGGTAGTAAAAGTAAAAAGTTCTTACAGCTAGCAGTAACAACGATGTCATTTTTCAGAATACACTCTATATAGAAATTATTTTTAATGTACTTTAAGATCTGAGTATGTACTACACCAATGAATGAACGTTGTCACTTCATGTCCATGGTAAGTTTATCATAATGGAGAGAAAAAATTAGTTACCCTCTTGTTCTAATTCAGCATTAATATTGTAAATGATAAAACTCGACTTTCGATTGCATAACTGTATCTGAAATTAAAGGACTATATCTTATTCATTTTTACTTGTAGCTGCAGCTGCATCTATATTAATTTATCTGTGTTCTGTTACAGCAAGCATTTCTGCGTATATTTCTTGGGCCCTTGAAACACAAACTTGCGTAGATGTTTTTAAAACGTTCGAGAGCAAAACTCCCAGCTCATCTTCTTAAATTTGTTTTGTATGATATTAAATATATATAGATATCAGGATTATTTGTTTCTTCTCGGGAAAATGAAGTTGCGTCCTTCTGAGCAGTTGTTTTCAAGCAGGAGTAACATATTCATCTAAGGAACTCATTAAACTTGTTGCAAGAGAAACTTTCTCAGCTGCATTTTATTTTACTGTTTTGAGCAAAGCGGTAAATATTTCAGCGGCTGCATTCCCTGTGGAGATGCGATTTACTGCTCTCATTATACTCTGTCCGCAGACGGCCAAAAATTAAAGTAGAAGGTTATTACAACGACCAAGTCTGCAGAAATATCATCTGATTTATTGCCCTTAATTTTAATTACATGATAAATATCTGGAAAAACAGTGCATTACATGCTGAATCGTCACACCGTATAAATTAACCCACTTTCTAGCGAACTGTTTTTGAGTAATGTTTCGTATTTTTCTTAAGCTATGTATAAACGACTTATTATAATTCTACCTGTTCTCGTACAAACAATACAATCTGTAGTGTAATTTGCATAATATCAACAAGTGATCTTCAGTATACTCAGGATGGTATCAGACAATATTATACGTAACGAAGCGGCAATTTCTCCTTGTGTCTGAACGAAGAAAATTCTTGTTCTGCCAAGCGATCATGCCACGATCTTTCTAAAGCATTGCATTACTGCGGGCCAGACTGAGAAACCCTGTCAAAGATTTCAGTAATAACCGGCAAAACCACAGGCATTTGGTAATTTCTTGCTGTGTCTGAAGCGAAGATTTTTTTCTGTCCAGCGATCATGCCACGATCTTTCTAGGGCATTGCATTACTGCAGGCCAGATTCAGAAACCCTGCCAAAGATTTCAGCAATGCCCGGCATGGCCACAGATATCTGGGAAGCAGTGCAACGTTCTCAGCCATAATGCTGCACTAGAAGCGAGAGTAACCTCTCTTTTCCCTGCTTTTATGAAGCCACTAAGCTTTGTTTCCTGGGCCATCCATACTAAGCCTCGTAATCGGACGCAGAACGATCGCTTCTCATCAGCGAAGTCATTTTTGTAGGCTCTCAAAAGCTAACGGCGCGCACCAAAACTTTTCTTCATAATGTTACATTGTTTTCTCAGGCCTGCCTCAAGTTCAGGAAGGTAGTTAAACTGAGTTGCTTTGCAGAGAAAGACTGTGCCTTCAGTTCGCGACTTCAAGAGTCTGCACGACTAAATGTTAAAATACGAATAGTTGCGAGAAAAGATAGGCCTAGAAACTCAGATATAACTTCGCAGAGAAACATGAGAACAGTGAAAGTATTCGCCGCGTAGGATAAGGCTCAGCCCCATCTTTTTACTCTCGCAGTTTATATCTTTAAAGATGATATTACAGTTGCAGTTGCTCAAGGTGCAGTGTTCTGATGTGGTACAATAAAATGGAGAAAATGTCCTATCATAAACATACATATATGCGGTCGCAGAGGATATTACAGTTGCAGTTGCTCAAGGTGCAGTGTTCTGATGTGGTAGAATAAAATGGAGAAAATGCCTATTTTAAACGTACATATAAACGGTCGCATCGCCAATTAGCCTGGTTTGTATTATCCCCGCGCATATATGCATTGTACAAGTAGCTCGTTCAGACAGCCACGTATGATGGCATCTTTTCTAGGTACGCAGCAACGGTTCTCACCCAATGAAGCTCGAGAACGTAGAGCGTCGCGTTGCCTGAGCAAATGTGGTTGAGTAAAAATAAAATTTTGGTAAATATTTCTTGTCGTCTTTTTCTCAGAAAATAAAATGTGAAAAAAGTTGCATGAAGCAGGAGGTTGTGTGGGCTTCTGGCATTTTTGGGTAGAGGGTTACGTGTCAAAACATTAGGATTAGTTGTTATAGAGAGAGCAATGGATAGTTAATTAAGTCTTACATGCATGTCGTCTGTCAGTCATTAGCAGCGGAATGTTTCCCATTGTCCTGNAGGTAGTTAAACTGAGTTGCTTTGCAGAGAAAGACTGTGCCTTCAGTTCGCGACTTCAAGAGTCTGCACGACTAAATGTTAAAATACGAATAGTTGCGAGAAAAGATAGGCCTAGAAACTCAGATATAACTTCGCAGAGAAACATGAGAGCAGTGAAAGTATTCGCCACGTACGATAAGGCTCAGCCCCATCTTTTTACTCTCGCAGTTTATATCTTTTAAAGAGGATATTACAGTTGCATTTGCTCAAGGTGCAGTTTTCTGATGTGGTACAATAAAATGGAGAAAATGTCCTATTATTGACGTACCTATAAACGGTCGCATCGTGAATTAGCCTGGTTTGTATTATCCCCGTGCATATATGCATTGTACAAGTAGCTCGTTCAGACAGCCACGTGTGATGGCATCTTTTCTAGGTACGCAGCAACGTTTCTCACCCAATGAAGCTCGAGAACGTAGAGCGTCGCGTTGCCTGAGCGAATGTGGTTGAGTAAAAATAGAATTTTTGGTTAATATTTCTTGTCGTCTTTTTCTCAGAAAATAAAATGTAAACAAAGCTGCATGAAGTAGGAGGTGGTGTGGGCTTCCGGCATTTTTGGGTAGAGGGTTACGTGTCAAAACATTAGGATTAGTTGTTATAGAGAGAGCAATGGATAGTTAATTAAGTCTTACATGCATGTCGTCTGTCAGTCATTAGCAGCGGAATGTTTCCCATTGTCCTGCTGACGCAGCATAGACGCACGTTCTATATCAAGTACTTTTCTTAACCCTACTCATACCAAGCTGCTTTGTTTTGCTGCAATAATTCAACACATTAGATACCGTTTATTTTCATATTACCGTACCATCTCTGATGATTGCTTTGTACTCTTGAGCGGAATAGATACCGAGTTTGAGATCACGAGAACCAGAAATGTGTAGCAGTTTTTCCATAAAATTTAAGAAGCTTTATCGTTTGTCCTACCGTGTTCTTTTTTATTCATGGCAAGTGCATGAGAACCTTACGCCGATCTTAATATAACGTCGCTAACTCTCATGTTATGTAGACAGATATAGAGCTACAAGTTTGATATGTTATGTTGCTCGCCTACATTACTATTCGACTGCAATCTTTTTATGACGTGCATGGCGCATTACACTGAAACCTGGAGTGACGTTAACTGTCAAGTAATGCTCAATTTCAATTTTTGCTGAAAATTACTGCTGACAGCACACCTCATACGCAGGCAAGAATTGGAGCAGCGACCTCTGCAAATAGCTGGTGAAACATAAGGCTGGAGGGATACGTATGGCAAAGCCTGCTTGTATTTCTAGGCTGTAGATTCTCTTTGTGGTCTTCGAGGAAGGGGGAATATAAAAAAGACGGGTGCAACATAAAAATAGATAGCTAGCAATGTTTGCTCTCACTGTCATATGAAAAAATCTGTTCTAATGCGACCGGCTATCTAATAGAAAACGTAATTTCCCTATGGAAGCTAACTTTTTTTTAACTTTTAAAGCATTAGCCGTGTGAGTATGATGATTTTTTTTCCTTGCGGTTATAATATCATTCTTCAATAAAGATGGAGGTCGCGGTCGATAAATCGCTGTAATGATTGTATTTCGCGATGGTGTTTTATCGCTCTTGAAAGTCGCAGCTTCACCTGTAAACAATTATGGCTTTGAAATTTTCATCCAATAAGCAAATTTTATAAAAAAAATCACCAATTTGTGCCATGGGTGCAAGGTAACGTACAAGTCTACATTTCCACTATTTTCGAGCGCTGTAACAAACCAAAAATATGTTCTTAATTAACGCAGCCTGTGATGCCTGGAATAGACCGCCATACCTCTACTGTTATCAATAAAATAACTGTCATTGCTTTGAACGGTCCAAGCCGCCGCCCCCCCCCCCCATGTGGTCCATGAACGTCTAGAGTAGCTGAGGCTTTGGATATTTCATCATAGTGAACTAGATATTGGATTGTGAGCTATGGCTGCTCGTGCATATATGCCCTACTGGACTGTAGCATCTCTTAACTATGTGTTCACTTTGTAGTCATCTTCGATATTATTCAATACAGTGAGTCCTATTCCTTTTATTGGTAAGGAGTATTGACTGCATCATCTAATCCTTATACAAAATTTCAGGGACCATCTTCTAGCCCAACAAAAGTTACTACCCCTGCATATTGAACTGTGTTTTACCCCCAGTATATTCAATTACGAACCCACGCTGATTGTATCTATAACCGAAAAATCTCAGCCTATGCCTAAAGTTCTACCCAAAATTCAAGTTCAATAACTAATTAACTCTCATTCCACTCACACATACAGGACCGTACTTCTATGTGAAATAAATATCTCTCGAGCAACGACGACTCAAGGGTAACTAATAGAAGCATTCCTGGACTTCAATGGCTTCAACAACGATGCCTACAACCGGATGTTTTGACAGAGATGTTGACGATCGTCGCAGGAACACAATGACCAAAAACTCAAACATCAAGATCGAAGAAATGCTTTAAGCCAGTAATTTTTCCCGTATTTCATGGTGAATATATGGAAGAGAGTCCCCACTGAAATTATCAGTGCAGAGGCAGTCAATGCATTAAAAAATCGTATTCACAAGCACCGGAACCAATACTCTCCATAGCTACGAACTCCTCTCCAGGACTTTCCAACTCTTAACAGCCAATTCTTTAGAGGCCACACTAATCCATTATCTTTCATACCTTAATTAACTTGACGTCTCCGAGTCCGCGCGGGTCTGCTGCGACTTTGTGTACTTGCACGGTCACCTCTTTGGCTGAATTTTTTTTTCCTCAGCAATCTAAAAAATTATGACTTACCGGTACTATTGGGCAGAAGCGTGAGTCGCGGCTGCTCTCTGCTAATAGGTATGTTGGCCCGTCTGCTGCCAACTATCTAGTCTAAATCTATATATAGGGCTTAGCACTTTAGCTTCTGTCAATGCTAACACGCAGCGGAATGCTTCCCATTGTCCTGCTGACGCAGTATAGACTGTAAATCGGCAATTTATCTAAAATAAAAGAAAACGACGACGAACTTCAAACATCTTTTAGAGACACGTCTCCTTATTTGAGCAGTATATTAGTTCCTTCGTCAATTCCAAGTACCGCCTCTCTCAATGCAGTCTAAATGCCTAAGTCTGCACTTCAACTGCAATTGAAGTATTTTATTCTCAAGCAATAACGCACCGAATGATTTCGAGCAATTCACTTGCCGAAAAAAAAGTGAACACTTATCAAATGTGTTTTCTTTAATATCAGATCCTCCGTTAGCTAACCATTTCATCCGCTCAACATGGGTAGTTTCTGTCAAGTCAAAATTTGCCAGAAAAACTTTCACGTAATTACTTTTGCTATGTCATCATCTACAGTAGTGACCTGTAGCTGACATCTGCGGTGTTCATAATTAACCCTAAGTTTTCTATTTTTAGCATCACTGACTTCCGGTATACCAAAGCTTTTAAAAATTGCTGTTTATATACATACGTAAAATAATAATACATACGTAAAATAATAAGGTTACTAACTCCTCAATTTGTACGGTCACTGGATAATCTATAAAAGTACGTCGCCCGTGTTCCAAGGTACGGACACCATCCCAGGTCTCTATGTCTATTTTGGTCTCCGTGATTTAATTTGGCGTCTAATCAAAGAGGCCAATCTTTTATTTTCATTAGGTGTTCTGCCGTCTGATGACATTTAGCCTTCATCACGTTCCCCAATTGCCTTCGTGCTTCCCTAATTAAATCTCTGGCAGCCAAGAATCTCTTGATGAAGAGGGTGGCCGTTATAATGCGCTCTGCAGGGGCCTTTTCTGCAGGATGGGCCTGAGCTCAGCGCAGAGATTCATGCTCTGCACGACTCCACGGCACCAGGGCTCGGCTCAAAGGCTGCAGCCAAATCCCGACTGTTGGGGCAGTCGAATAGCTCAGCATTCCTCGTAAAATAGAATTGAGGGGTATTCATTTTCTAAATTATGCGTTTGTTCTAGTTTGGGATTTGTTTTTGATATTGCGTTTATCAGAGTCGATGCTTAGCTTCTATACATTTTTATTTCAACATTTGCTAAGGTCTGAAGTTTTAGGGACATTTTTTTAATTTTCCTTTATATTTGCTATAGTTGTGAGTTTCGGTACAGTTGATTTTTCTATGACTGGATTTGCTGTTTTCCGGATTATTAAGAGGGTAATTACTCTTTCAGCAATGCATGTACTTCCTTGACTAGCATAGGAGCTACTTATTATTTGCCTGTATCTATTCTTCAATCATTAGTATAGGGATTAATGTTATTACCTGTACGTAATAACATTACGTTTGCTTTGGTCAAAGCAGAAGAACTGTTCATTTTCTCCTATCGTTATATTGAATCATAAATCTAGGAACCGTTCATTGTTTGCTGCGTCGTATTTAGTTAGTCAAACTTCTGAACAATTCTGAGGCATCCTCGACTGTACGGCGTAGTTGAACCCTCTAGGCTTAACATAGTTATAAGGGATTTCTGACAGGACCTCGAATCATGTGCTGCAAGAGTTCGCAGCAGTTCGATTACGCTTGAAACGACTGAAAGCTCACATATGCGGAGAAGCATTAAGTTTTCGGCAGTCTCAAGAGTAATCGATTTGGAGTTGACGCCTGAACCTCGGTCCAGCAGAGCGAAGCCAATGCACCTCTCTGAAGTTTCTAACAAGTCAAATCTAGTTAGCTTGGCTAAACTTGAATTTGGTTAAGCCCATCGACAATTCCTTTAGTATCACTTGTGGGTTTCATTTACTAATATATCTAGTAGGTATTTAAGTCCCACCTTTGGGTTTGCATAACAGTCGAATTACGAGCGTATGATATAGGGCATGTTCAACTGGGCGCCAAAACTGGGCTTTCGAGGCTTAACTTGTTCGAAACTTTGGGCAGGAGCGCTGGCTTCGGCCCAGTGAATTGAGTTACAGGCGTTGACCCTGAATAGGTTACTCTTGAGACTTGCAAAAACCCAATGTTGCTCTGCAAAGTAGAGTTCTGAGCACACTCAAGGTAATCGTGTAGCTCCTAACACTTGTAACGCGCTTCAGAGTGCCAACTCCAGAGCTTCTGTCTAAAGTTTCGGACAGGAAAAGCCTCAAAGGTTTAATTTTTTTGCCCTATCGAACGTTCTCATAGTTTTATTGGGTGTTTGTTTTCTAAAGCCGGCTTATAGCTACCCCGTATGCAGCAACAGTTTTGTAGTTTTAGTGCAGACACGACTGTCTGTCTAACAGAAATGGGCGCAATGTTAGTTGAGTTGTGTTTGTTGGCTGTTATGTCGCATATTTTCGATATCTCTTAAGATTTGGGATGAATTTGACCTAGCAATGCTGCACACGTTTTTGCTATTTAGAAAGAAGCGATAAGACATTTGGACGCTTGACAGGCTGTGACACAGAGTCAAAAAGCTACAGTATGAACCCAGCTTTATAGGTAGTTAGATTGTTAAAGACAAAAAGGTAAAGTCAACTTTGACTGAACTCTCTACTGGGAAATCCACTCGCTCTGGTTCATGCCGCAGACGTAGACCAACTGGCCCCAGAGGAGTAAGTGCAACTGCAGCCGACGACTGGTCGCTAAGAACTATTGCGCCGAAACATAAGGTTTAACGACCAGCCACCCCCCCCCCCCCCCCCCCCCACAGCNCGATAGCTATGCGCACAAGCAAATGCGCTGATTCAGCGCGCCGAGTGCCTTGAGAAAGACTGCGCCTGGTGTGATGATCGATCCCGGGTACCTCGACACAACTGTGCAGCGCGCAATGTCCGCGGCTACATTTGTTGTATTCAAATGCCGATGCGCTAAAAATTTCTTCCTCTACGCTGCATTAGTCAGAAGTTCCACGACTACTGTATTATGTTATGCCTTTACGGCTCTAATAACAGCTGCTTTCTATAATGATCATAAATTCTATGTGTACTTGGGCAATGTGTCTTCGACTGACTCGTCAAAGTTAAGTTTAACCCACGAGGCTTGACTTATCTGGAACTTCTGACAGGATGTTAGCTTCACCACCTTGAATCGTGTTCCAAGTGTTAGGAGCCACTCGATTAAGTTTGATACGACTGAAAACTCCGTTCGGCACCAGACGTGTTATAAGCTTTGTATCTCACACTTCTGGAACAATACCCAGGAACGCGAATTGTACGAATCCTGTGACATGAATATAAAATGAATATTAAATTTGTTCTCCCCCACCATGTTCTTTTCTTTATCATAGTATGTTCTGTCTAATCACGCAGATGCCTAACAACTTAAAACCAGACGATTATGCCCTACACTCTTGTTTTGGTAATTTATGATTAAATCCCTGACCGATTTGCCGGACGCTACTGTTGTGGCAGTCTAGGGTTATTACCTCCTCGAAGGAGGTTATGTTTTCGTCGGGTTTGTATATCTGTCTGTTATTCTGTCCGTCTGTCTGACATCAAGATAACTCTAAAAGTTATAAACGGATTTTGACGAAATTTACAGGGATTGTCAATTTTGTTAAGAGAAACAGATGATTAACTTTTGGTGAAGATCCGTTCATCCGTTTGTCTGTTTGTCTGCCTCATTTTTGTCAATGCCATACTACAAGAAGTTATGGACGGATTTTCATTAAATTTACATGAGATGTTAGGTTTATTACGAAGAGTAAAGGATCAGATTTTTGTGATGATCTGTTTGTTCGTTCGTGTGTGTGTTACTGTGTTTGATTTTGTGCTTGTTAGCGCAATAACTCACAAACTTCTGAATGGTTCTTTGTAAAAGTTACAGGAGTTGTTAGTAATGTTAGCAGAAGTAAATGATTAAATTTTGATGCAGATCGGTTGGTTCGTTTGTATGTTTGATTTAAGTTTGTCATTATGTTTGTTAGCAGCATAACTCAAAAACTTATGAATAGATCTTCAAGAAAATTACAGAAAGTGTTTATACTATCAAAAGAGACAAATGATTAGAGTTTGGTGTTGATATAAGGAAAATCATGGTCTCAGCACCAACTTGAATTTTTCGTTACTGTTGCCTTGCTTGGCGGAGGTATGTGCTCTCAGAGTGCTCTAGTTTCATACTGCAGCGTGGCTGAACATTTCAGCTCTGTGCGCCTCCCTGCAATTTACCGTCTCCAGTTATCTCCGTAAAGACTAAGGATTTCAAAGAAGGTTAAGGATCGCCGTTGTACACGGGCCACTCGGCACTTGCAATGTCATAATTCTCCGTAGGCAAGACAGAAGCCTCTTCATCTCTCTTAATTCAGTCCTCCGCTGCCCAGGCTCCGCTTAACTTCAGTCATTAGCGAAGATGAAAATTGGCCTACAGCCAAGGAAATTAGCTGGAGAATTGGCCGGAAAATTTGCTACTATTATAGCAGACCTAATATGCTCAACGTGACTTCCTTGCTGAAGCCCTAGGGTGCAGAGGAACTCCATCACCAAAAATACTTACGGAGAAACCGACCTCTTTTTTTTTTTGTATGATTGACTTCCGCAGACTGCTTGCCCGCATCAAAATTGACGGCAATCTCAACCCCTGACTTTTCTAAGGACACGACACGAAATACCTCACTGGACGTTATTATTTTATCCATATCGTCCCTGTCGTTAAAGTAATAGAGTAATTGTTTAACTGCCAGTAAACTCATGCGCGAGCCAGAGCTTTAACTGTTTGAAGACCAAAGAGTTAGCTTATTCGAAGGGGCTGAAATAAAAGCTGCTTCGCCATTCGTTCTTTTTTTTCTGCATTCTGGAAAAATAATAGCCATTGGTTCGGTATGTTTTGTAGCCAACGAGGAGCAGAGTAAATAAAATTATCTCCAAATCATTCTCCATATAGTCAAGGCATTCAGTTTCTAAGGCTGATATATAGAGGGTGAGCGACTGTCCTTGGACTAAACAATCACTTAGCAAATTCGCCAGAAACAGAGACAAAATACAAAACCTGTGAGAATGTTTGACTAGCATCTTGTGAAGAATTGGAGATATTACTCTCACTCTCTCTCAGCCCTAATTACCGTGTCGAGTATCCGTTGGGAGCTTTCTGCAGAGGGACGAACTTTTTGTAGCGGTATTTGGCCCAAAGAGATTTTTTCTACAGAGAATCGACATCGTTTTGAGAAAAAGCACAGGCTGATACTTGTAATTACTCTTAACCTAATGGACACTTGATGCTGGCACTTTTTAATAACTTAAAAATATCCGTGCCAACATTCTTGCCTGTTGCTCGAGTTTAACAACAGCTGCTTTTTGGCCCTATTTTCTTAGGGCCAATCTAAATTATGAAATAATTCTGAAATGAGTAAAAAATAGCAGTAATTAATAACATTGAGGCGATTTTACATCGAAAAAACAGACACAGAACAAGAGTGTTTTTTACATGTAAGAAAGAAAGTCCAAAAACTTTCTGTGCTTCAAGTATGCTCAAGTATATAAGATATAAGTATTTCTGTTAAAATACTGACCAAATTTATTGTTAGTTACTGGTTGATCCACCTGCATTCTCTAATCTCCCAAAATGCTTCATTCTGTCTGAATTGAAAAATTTAAAAACGTTTTCTGCGATTAAAAACGACCTTTCTTTTGAAACTGTTGGATATTTTGGGAAATTTAAATCTTGGTTGAAAGATCATCTAAAATGAAAGACTACTGTCAGCGTTTTAACTCTACAGCACTCTCATGGGAATCACTGCCATTATTACTACAGACATAGAGGTGTACCGTTACTATGAGTACCCGATTTCTCGGCAGATTGTTGTGGTGTTGGTATCGACCAAAGAAGCAGCAAGATTGCCGATAGTGTCGATACTTTTAACAAAAGCTGAATATACAAAGTGCAATTAATCGAGCTCACTCATTTTCATTCAACGTAACAAAAAAACATAAATAAACTACAACGGCAATACTACTCAGTAAATATCTTAAAGGGCTATAAAATTTTAGAAAATTTAGCTCGCACGAATATATATAATAACAAGCGCCGACAGTAACGTCTGTGTTGTCACTGTTCAGCGAACGATCAGTGAAACACAGCGAAAGTGTAAGCAAAAGCTCCCCACAAGTTCAAATGGGTTGAGCCTTGTTTTATTTATCAATCTGGATCTCCTCTAACTGTGCTTGCAGCGATACTCCATAGTTTATAAATATGTTACTCAAGCATCAGTTATATTTTCGAGAGATCTGTGCCGCTTTTCCCGCTGTTTATCTTTATTTGCGTCGTGCGGCCTCACTCGATATCAAAAGCTGAAGAAACTCATGCAAACGCGCGGAATATTTGGTGCAAAATATTATTGCTCCTCTGTTCCCGCAACATAGGGCCACAGGGGCATGGTGTGTTGGCCAGAGGACCGCGAGCTTAGTTAAACAAACCGTCGATGTCCTGGGTGCAAGTTCAATAGTCAAATGAATATAGACGTGATAATAACGAATCACTTCCCAGCCCGTCAAACGATTTCAACCATAATAGGCTGGCGCCATTTCAATAACAAATTTAGCTAGGACTCTCATACTACATGAGGTATGTGAACAATATTCCAGGCCGGTGGTCAGCGAATTTTGTTCAAAAATGCAGCAAGCTTTATCTTCTAAATGCTGCAGAAGATGTGCGACTCTGGGGCCTTCTGACGTCGTTTCACTGCTCGGAACTCGCAGACTCATTCATTTACCAAATTGGGAACTTGCCTTTGCTTCTAGCGATGAGTTTTGTTCTACTCTTCCTGTCTTCTTACGTACTGGTTCCTTGGACAAACTTCAGTGTTTAAGCCTCGCGTTTTTCTTGATCGAAATTAATGGGTGTTCGATTGGCTCCATTCAGTGAAATTATTTAATCCGATTGGCTAGCCTAAACTCGAATGAAACTTTGTTCTTGGGAGTAATTGTTTACTTCTTTTACCACATTGGATCGCTTTCCGGGTGTTACTGATGGACACATCCAGGTCGGAATAAGCTAATTACATTAGATTTAACTCGTCTGGAACTTTAACTACAAGTTTTGGATTCGACGTTTCGATCACAGAGCCAGCGTTAGCGGTGTTACTTTTTTACTATTATGAGTTATTAGCATGACATGCTGTCCAGCATGGGCTACATCGTCTGGCAGAAAGGATGGGACATGTAGTACGTCCAGAATAAACGTGAAACCCATGCACGAGGGTGCCTACAACAAAATCAACGCGCTTGGGAACAACAAGTTGAAAACGAAGAAACGAAGAGGAGAAATAGAAGTATCATCAGGAGAACAGGAATTTAGATTGGTAAGCAGGCAAGAAGTAATGATGTCCAGAAGTCCAAGCAGACGCTAAGGTAACTTATGGGATCCAGCTGGAGGCTCGCCACAACTTAAAGTAGAATGAGTAAAGCTAATAAATTTAATGTTAAGGCCTTATGACCCGTTCTGTGCTCCTGAGAGAGATTTAATAGGAAACCGTCTGTACGCTTGAAATGACCAAAATCTCTATCTTGAGGAGGAGATTTCTTGAATTTTTGGAAACTCAGGGGTAACAGGTATTACTGCATTACCACAATGGCTGCAGTTCGATTCAAACGGGCAAAAGCAACGCTTATGACTGCAGTCAGGGACAGCAAAATGCTAGTGAAAGTAGTTGATGTCGACCGCATTGTGCCAATCGATAACACCTTGCAGTAAGCCTATTACGATCAAACTCAGTACAGGGTATATATATATATATATATATATATTCTGTCTGCTCAATAATAGATGTTACTGTCTTTGCCTAAAACCTAATCTGAAGTCAGAAGTTCAGGGATGAAGATTAGAGAGTCCAGTAAGTTAGGGCTAACTAGACCGCATTAAAATCATCCTGCTAGAAGTTTCTCAGTGCAACAGTCAGTGGGTGTCCCTTCCCTATTCGTCTCTTGAAATGCCCCATTGGGTCTGAGGAACCTTGAAAGAATGTATTAACTAACATTAACTTTGTATTCTCAAAAAATCATAAGTCTTTTATTTTAAAGATAAAAATTTAAGTTCAGCTATATAATAATATTCTTTCATAAACATTCATGTGATGCTGCTTATTTTTTCAGTAAAGTATCGGGATCGACCCAATAGCAAGGTCTTGGTATCGGCAGCAAACGTGGTAGATGTGAAGCATACACAGCACGCAAAAGTTTAGCTCATAGAGATTTTTCAAAGCGAAACGCGTTGAGCAAAAATTTCAAGTTTATTGATCAAATTACAATTTTTTTATAATTTGACTAGTTTAAACATTTTTTTTTTTTCTCAAAGAACAAACCTGTGCTCTCTGACGCAAGCTACGGCGGGAGACATACACGTTTTAATATATGACACGTAACTTCGGCCTATGACATTCAATTAATATACCATACATTGGAAACTTTGAAGGAATTAGACAATCCCATTAAAACTGGCAATGAATTCACCACTAATGCGAATCATCTCAAGCTACCAGACTATCGACGAGCGAATTTTCAGGAAATGGCTACTGAAATAGAGACAACTGACTTCGAAACCCCGATGAGAGACGCCAGTGTAGAACAATGCTCATATCTTTTGAAGACGAGCATACTGAGAGCAGCTGAACGACACATCCCAACTAAACGAGTTCGTATC
>LQNS02278159.1:14985164-14997384 GCA_001587735.2 Parhyale hawaiensis
TAAGCTCCGCATATCAGCGGCCATCGATCATGCTTGCGGGCATTAATGACCATCGCTTTGGCGTCGACTCTTCTCCCCTTTTTTCTATTTTTTCTCATTTCTTTTTTCTCTTTCGTCTTCCCTTTTTTCTCTTCTCGTTTCTTCATTCCTCTACATTCTACTAACATAATGGCAATAGCTCATAGAGGGCCGGGGTGTAAGTCCCGGTGTTTTTTTGGGAATGGTCCTTTTGGTTCGTCTACTGCCGCCTATCTAATCTAATCTAATATTCAAAAGAAAACGCCTGTGCCGTGTTTTTACATAGTATCACTACTTCTTTTCCGTAAGGTGTTTATTACTTGCGCAATTTTATTTCGATATATATATATTTCGATACGGTCTATTAGATGGCCAACAATATTCCTATACGGCCTGTTAAGTGGCCAGCGTCTCGATAGAGGTATCAAAAATCTAGGCCGTCTAACGGCCTGTTAGCTTCGAATNTTATTACTTGCACAATTTTATTTCGATATATATATATTTCGATACGGTCTATTAGATGGCCAACAATATTCCTATACGGCCTGTTAAGTGGCCAGCGTCTCGATAGAGGTATCAAAAATCTAGGCCGTCTAACGGCCTGTAAGCTTCAAATTGTGAAAAAAGAATTAAAAACACCATAGATTTTTGCAAATTTGGTCTCATTTTGAAGGAAAATAAGTGTACTCGAACGCCCACTTCTCGACAGATAAAAGTCCAAAAAATTTTTTGATAATGCCACCCACCATCAACCACCACCCTAGTACAGCACCCCTTCCAATGAGCTCTTACCCCGCCATATATACAGATATATATATTACAGTTTCTCGTCCCCTCAACACCCGGAATTATGCAGACAGGGGCTCATCCATCCACACTTGTGTTTTAATAGAATAAATACAAAGCATCGAGCCAAGATTCGATCTGGGGACGATCTCTAATGGTGCGGCTATGAGATGGTCATTCGGTGTCGTCGATTTTCGTTGCCAAGCACACGAGGTGCTTGTGCTGCCCGCTGCATTCTGGCAAACATATTAAGGCAGAGCCGTACGTGTATTTGTTTGCCTGAGCCGTCTGCTGCCGATACCAAGACCTTGCTATTGGATCGATCCCGATACCTTACTGAAAAAAATAAGCAACATCACATGCATATTTATCTTAGCCAACCATATACACTTACGGCTCTGCCTTAATATGTTTGCCAGAATGCAGCGGGCAGCACAAGCACCTCGTGTGCTTGCGTTGCTTTTAGCTGCTGTGGCTTACTGGTAGAGTATCGGAGTGGTAATCTCTAGGTCCCCAGAGCGAGTCCTGGCTCGATGCTTTGTATATACAGTATATATATATAACATAGGATGTGGGATATTCTACCCCACTTCCGTGTTTTAGGGTTGATGAAATTTCCTTGAGAAAAGGTTATTTTCCCAGACATGCTTACGTGAGGTACATACATTATTAGATAAATATAATACCTGTTATATACGGCTATATATACAGATATATATTGTATTTTATCTAGTATCTTTATCGCCGAAGAATTTGTCTGACTTTCCGTATTTCCAAAGGAGTAATTCGTGTCTCGTTCATGTAGGATCTAATAATAAAGACAAAAATGGTGTGGCCGCAGCAGAGACACTAAAAGTCTTGCAATACATGCAGGAACCATCGGCACTCAGCCCAGCGGAACGCTGTCCCTCATTACTGCACAAATGTGATGGCACTCCACGACAAAAGATGGAAAGTCTCATCGTTACGTGCGCAAAACTTGGCAGCTTTCTTTAACGGTCACTGCTTTTGGAGAAAGGGAACGTGCCCAAGAGCTGCCAATGCTATTTTCCCTTTGGTATATTTGCGACATACATGGCAGCTTGAAATTTGCATTTAGTGGCGTTTACTATCTTATCTGCATGCAGCTTTGTTTCGTATTGCGGATGTAAAAGCATATCAGTAATTTACTCTAAGTTAGCAATGTTACCTGAGAGGTGCAAATATTACTGCATTTTGATCCTACAAATCATACATATCCCATAGATGCTGACCAAAACATTTTGACTTCCCTTCTATGTCTTCTAGATAAAACTGCTGACCATTTTAGTTTGTTCTTTCGCGTTAAGCCGGCTGCACACAAGAGTCGAAACACAGAAACTTCTCACGTTCTTCGAACGAAAATTTCTGTGAGCGTGACTCCAGCTTAAAGTGTTTACACAATACACATATCGCTTTCCAACGTGTGTCGTTAATAATTGAAACTTACACGAACTTGATAGAGAAATTGAAACTGCGCAGCTAGCACTTGCTGTAGAATAATAACTGCCGTGCTGCTCAGATTTTAAACAATTTTTAGACAGTTTAATATTGGACAAGTTGAAGCTGAGCCCACCGCAACGCAATCGGAAGCGTAGGAAGAAACGTTCCGGTGTTACGACTCTTGTGAACAGCGGGATTTCAGTTGTAGTTGTATGGTGCCTCGAAACATTATATTCCCTAATAAGTGCACAGAACAGCGACTGTATTTCGACTCGCAATGATAAAGATATATTTCTATTATTTTGTTTACTACAGCTATATTTTCTAAATTCCAAGTACATCGACTGACTTCCTTTTCATCTGTAAATCGCTCGTCACATTTTTGTTTTGTATATGTACGTCCGAGGCAGCTTAGATTTAGCTTAATTAATTTATTCTCAGAAAGCAGGGTAAATCTGGTCGGGGTAGAATCTATAGCCGCAAAAATTATAAATTTTGAAACAACGTTTTCCAAAGTAGCTTCTTTCATGCAGTAAGTACCACCCACTAAGTGCAATGAGCCATCCCTCATCGACAACTACAACAGGTGCTACACAAGTTATAGTGACGATATATGTTACAGTATAAGTGTGAACCAGCTAAATTTACGAAATCCTTCATTTCCGGATATTTCCTACAATAACATGCGTTCATTTAAACGAAGCTTTGCGTACTTAACCTAACCCATCCTATTCCTCTAATTACTTATACGCTCATTTAAACGATGTTTTTTTTTTTTTGCAATCTTATCTCCAGCTTAACTACCTGATCTAAGCTAACGCACCCAGTCTAACCAAGCTCCCTTCAATCAAATGCACCTCATCCAGTTACACAAATTCTTAAAGTTTCAGTGATTTCCCGAAGACAAATGAATTCACAATCATATTGACTAACATATACTGTTTTTCGCTGCAAGCTGATTGCGAGTGTAAACATAGGTAAGATCATCATGCTTTGTTCTCCAATTCATACGAGCCACTATACAATTACCATCAATTCATGTTATTTCATATGTTTAACAAGAATAGTTGTGCTTTATTTCCATAACAAGGAGGGTAGTCCTAAAAATAAAAATTGTATTTTTTTAAATCTTCCAGACAAACTGCTTCTGTCCCGAATTTCTGCCTGCGTTTTCAAAATTACGAATTTAACGTGGATGCCAGCAGAGCACTTCCAAAAAGGTTGCTCTTGGTCAGTGAGTCTGTAACGAAGGGCGTATGGCTTCCATAGGAGGAATTTAAAATTCAGGGTGTTGCATTTTAGCTTTTCTGGAATTGCAGTCCAATGGTACATACTGCGCGATACTTTCTATGTAAGAAACTGTTCGTGACAAAATGCTTCCAGGAAGAGCGTAATGGCCTGCAATAAAACTTATAATTCAAAATGAACGTCAAAGGCAGTTGTTGAGTATTACATCTTGCTTCAAAACATTAATGTTATACAGCAAAATTTTGGGTTTTGGCATGCCGTTGTGTATGAAAATAGGAATAATTTTAAAATCATTTTTCGCAAATCAGGTGCGTATGTATATCAGAGTTTCTTGAATATAAACATAATACAAACATTAAGATAGGCTAGTATTGATTTCCGTGCATTCTTGATGGCAACTCTCTCTTTCAGACACAAAGTGTAGATTTGGAGATAAATTCAAAGGTTTCATCCCTTGTAAAGCCATACAGATCTCTTTTGACCATTAATGATATTTTCATTGCTACCCTCGACCCTAATTACGGCGTAGTTTTGATTTCATTCCTACTGGAACTCTTTTCTGGAGTTGAAAACAAGCAGTGAGGTTTCCCCATTCGGTATCTGCGTGTAGTACCGGACTGAGTTATGTACCTTCACGTGGTTGCACAGTATGTGCAGGATGATCTCGAAACATTCGGGCAGTCATTACGTGGTACTCTTATAATGCACCAACGTCAAAACTATGATCGGAATAAAACGAGAATTCGCACTCGCATTAGACGGTCTACATACCCGTAGCGGCCTAGAGTGCGGAGCTCATGGCACTGATCGTAGCAGGTTCGAATGCCAACCCAGGCGAGCGAGCTCTTGCGGCGATTGACGCACTGTCTCAACATTTGATATCTGCACAGCTGCCTTACGGGTACTTACCTTTCCCAGAAATGAGGAGGGTAGTAGGGGTACATGTCGTTGCAAAAGAGCCTTTTGTTGACGGCACTATAGCTCATGATGATTCATTGTCGGCTGTAGCCGTACACTCCTATGGGGCCTGCGGCCGTAGATCTGTACTAGCAACCAGTGCTTGCACATATGGGTTTTCTAGTACGGGATGCATTCAAAATAGTTTTACCTTCAGTACTAAAAATGAATCGTCGTGTGTTTATATATTAGTATATTTATATGTTTCGTGTCATGCTCTTAACGAAATAGATAGGCGATAACTAGGCCAGGTCGCAGATTTTTCCTCAAGTTGCGTTTTCGTAGAGATCGATGACCAGGTTACAGAAGATGGCGAAAGTTGGATTATTATCCCCTTATCTGAATGCATTTCTTGCTTGAACACTTATTGAAAGTGAAAAATAAAGATATTTGCAGTTCCTCTTAGCTAGCTGTTTACTCTCAGTTCACGACGTATAAATTCAGTAGCCTAGATGATCAACGAAGCCCACCCAAAGCCATTATTTTTCACGGGGCAGTAGACACACTTATTTCTTTTGCCTTGCTGTCTTTCTTTGACGGAGCAGATTTCGCTTCAAGAGAAAAACTTATATGCGCTGAAGGCTAATCCTTGAGTATCTAGGATACGCCGTGGGGCACTTAAATAAATTCGATGAGGTTTTTGCAGCTGATTATGGAAGATTTTTCCGCATGTCACCTAAGATGGGAAGAGGTGAGCACCGCCGTCTTCAATTCAACAACAGCACTAACCATTCTCCTTGCTTCTCTCTTAAACATTTACCGAACAGAATAAATATCAAAGTTTTGATTTGATAAAAAAAAGTTGCTCAATGTACGAGTACTAGAGGTTTCCATGCATGAGATAGATGAACTTTTTGCTTTTATGATGTATACAAAATCTTCAGTCATTACAGAAAATGGATATATAAATAGATAATAGAACGGTCAGTATTATACAGTACGTAAACTCTGATGACTAAATGTCAAAGTTATTCACGATACTAGAATTGTCCGTAACTGCATCTCAAATTGTCTCGTCAGACTCATCTGTTGAAAGAACTTTTGTTTAAAGCACTTTTTTCTTTGGAAGATTGCCAGTGAGGCCTGGGATTTTTACCGTGCTCTTTAGTCGATAAAACTTGGACTCTAATACAGCTAATGGGTGATGCTCGTGCACATGAGATAGGTTGTGGGTGTAGAACGACAATACCAACATCTCCTCCTCCTCCTCCACTGTTCCTCCACTTTGAAGCGACGGCCGCACAGTTTCCTTTTATTCGCTATCCAAAACCAGTGCTGCGTAAACGCAAATACCACAACAAAAGTTCTATAGCAAATCTTCGAAGCAGCAAGTTCGCTCAAAAGTGTGAGGCATCGGAAAGAGATATGGGAAGGTTTACAGAGCAAAGATTGTAGAAACCGCCGACCGTTCAGTGGGGACAACAGTCGTTGGTAGAGGCAGAACACGGCGCTGTAGTCTTTGATTGGGCCTGGAACAAGCATGGCTCGCGTTGTTTCCTATAGAGTTTTGTTTGGTGTTTCGTTCCTGGAGTTTTGCAGCAGATTGGTGTTTCGAAAGCAAATATTTGGGCATCGATTCCTTGAAATTTCTTTCATTGTGTTACATAGATTTCTCTCTCTAGAAAAAATACTTTTCAGGATTTTCTAAAAACACTCGTGAAATGTGTTCAATCTTCAGCGCTTTCCAGTCTCGTTCTTCAACGAGCGATATTCTAAGAGCCGTTCGTCTGTTGACACTGGTGTTATGGTGGATTAGGCAACTAAATTTTATCAGGGTAAATTACATGCACGAATGGAATTCCTATTGACTTTTTCATACGGTATTTGATCGCTTGCAAAATATTTTCAATGTGCTCTCCGTTCTATCGAAATATAATGTATTGAAGCTGAATTGAGACTGTGGTGTCAGTTTTTAGATTTATTGCAGTTACGCTATTATTTCAGAGCATTGTTTACTGGAGGGCTGGAACTTGCTCTATGCCTCTATCGATTTGAAAACTTCTAATTTTTCTCAAAATGAGTTTTTTCTATGAATAAGAGCTTGTTGGATTGACTCGTCAAAGGACATGTTCGGATGGGGCCAAAATTAGGCCTTTGAGGCTTGATGTGTTCGAAGCTTCTCGCTGGTGCACTGGTTTTGGCCCGCTTAAGTAAGTTTCAAACATTGATTCTCAATCACTTATTCTTAATCAGAAGGTGTGAGAATTATTGGGTAACCGTTTATAATCGTAGAAGGTAGGTAATACACAATCTGTAACTAAATTAAAGGGATAATCGAGTATATATTAGTTATAGATAGATTACCAGCGCAGCAAAAGTAAGTCATTTCGTACCGATTTCTCAGTGATTTTTGGCTCTGCTTTTCTAGCGGAACATCTTACTCAAACATGCATCTGGTCGGAGCAATATTATAAGCTCCAGAAGTAATTGTAAGTGTAAATTTATGAAGTATAACGATGAAATTTTTATTTTAACGGGCTTTTCTTACCGAAATACTACCAATTGTGAAGCAAAAGAGTGTTTTTGTCAGTTTGAGATTCAAACATTTTAGTCATCCGAAATGCTTTCTTTCTATTATAAAACGGTTTCTCATAGTCGTACCAGTTTTCTTTTGAATTTATGCTAAAGACGTCATTTTGGGATCTAGTCGCTGGACAAGCATTTATGGCCTAAAAACTAAGATTTTTCAAATTTTTATTAACAACTTTAAAAAATGAGTATCACCTGGAGTTACTTAGGAAAACTTGAAAGGAAAACTGAATTACTGGTACCCATAATTATGTACTAGGTAGTGCTTTTTCAACAGTTGGAAAGAGAAATAGAAGAATCGTGTAACCAATTGAGTCCCACACCTTCAATGCTTGTTTTCAAAGTCATTTGAAAACTATAAAGAAACAGCCTTGCATGATCAAAACACAAATGCGCAGCTTTTAACTTCAAGCTTTGCACTGATAAGAGATAGGTGTTTGTTATATGGCTGGGCGAAAAATAATTGGAGTAGATGCCGAGGGCGACAGCTGAAAATGAGTCTGCTCAAGTCAGAATCCACCTTTTTAGCAACTCTGGATATTTAGAAAAACAAAAAGGCTTCACTAAATTCTTTTCTCTATGATCAGAATAGCCAAATATTGAACACCAGCCTCTGATAATGGAAACAATCGTAAAAATTTATTAGAAATACTATTGACCTTCACGCAACACCGACGTTCTTCACAAACTTTCGCTCCACCTGATGTCATGCAAGAAGATGCGCAGAACAATGTCAAAATGGTCAAGCGATCAGTTAACCTGTTACGTTATTTAACCATGCTTTAAATGGCAATTGACACGACTTGAGTATCAGGTTAGTGCAAAAGTAAAATTGTATTTCGGAGAACATACTGTATGTTTCAGAGTAAATTTATCAAACTGTTTAACCTTATCTTGCAGATTTAAAATAACTCTGTTTCTAACTTGGGCTATTTTGTGTCAGATTATCCAACTTTTGCAAATAATTAAAAAAAAATACTTTCATGTTTGTCTCACCGAAAGGTCACGTAAGAAAAGTTCTACTCTACGAATTTCATTAAGGTGTTGATGCAAGTGGGGCAGTAAAATCTATTCGTGCTCTGATAAGAAGATGCAGTTCACGAGAGAGGTTGCCGGAGGTAATTTTCCCGCGTCTGAAGTGGTGATTTCTCTTTAAAAAAAAAATAAAAAAATAACTAGTAAAATTAAAATTCTTGATTGTCGAAACCTCTTGCTTCAGAAAATTCTATCATTACCGCCAAATATTTTACAGAACAGAGGAATGTAGCCCATTCGATCGTGGTATGCCAGCTGCGACACATTTGTTTTTCTTTTTTTGTCTTAGATTTTTAAAAATCGGACATTACTTTCGCACCAACCTAATATATCACGAACACTGGCGTTCCATGTGAAAGAACTAACAAAATCAATTAATGTTCGGAAACAGTGTCAATGTTATGCTTTAACTTCCCAACTGCTCGAGAGCTTGCCATCATATTGTCATGTCTCAAGATAAAAAAATTACGCCTTACAGAAGAAATAAACATAGCACGAAGCATGTTAGTATTGCGGCGGCGTCCGTATGAAATGAATGTTTACCATATTATTACAATGTCGTACCGACGTCAATATGAAATGAATATTTACTATTATTACACTATCGTACAAACGCCTCCAACTACAAACAACAAGCTATTTCGAAATTAATTTTGAAGCCACTGCGTGCAAATAACAAATTCTCTATATAGAGGCATGTCAGAGCTTGAGCACTAGGCCAGCTTTAAGCTTGGTCAGAAGGCAGGACGCGATCAAGAGCTTGGACGAAGAATTTGATCCTCATATCCGCGGATCGCTCAGGGTTTACGACCGCCTCAAGCACCGCGTGCCAGCCTCTCAATCTCGCACTAGTTAACCGTCATTGATTGGGCGATTTTAGTGCGATACACGGGACGACACAAACGATGTACCGTACGGTGGCTTTAGTGAACTGCAACGGGTGTTATGAAGTTACTTAAGAATGTGATAACACGATAAGTGCGCGCCGGCGCGGAGGTTATTAAACACTTGGTCTCGCTTCAGTTAATCCTACCTCAACCATACTATGTAACCTCTTTATACAAAGGCCATTTTATCCATAGGAATAAGATTGGACACAGAACGGTCGTTGCAAAATAATATAGTCTAATTGCCTCTGCCAAGGAGGTTACGTTTTTCCGAGTTTGTCAGTCTATCTATGTTGTTTGTCTGTCTCTCTCTCTCTCTTTGTATGTAACCATGATAACTCAATTAATTATAAAGGGATCTTTGAGGAAATTTGCAGGCATTGTTAGGAATGTTTGGAGGAACAGATGATTAACTATTGGTGAAGATCCTTTCAACCGTTTGTTAATTTGTTTGCTTGTTTGTTTTGCTTGTTTGCCCCTTTTTTTCTCAGTACCATAACTCAAGAAGTTATTAACGGATTTTAATGAAATTCGTAGGAATTGTTAGATATGTTGAAAGACATCAATGAGAAACTTTCAATAATGATTGGCTTGTCCATTTGAATGATAGAAATACAACTAATGAGCTCGTCAAGCATGCTGAGTAAGCAATAAAGTATCTATATATTTATCTATGTGTGTTTTTCATCAACTTTTGTTGGATATTGTTTACAATATTGTATTTATCACATAGGTTTTTTCACTGTGTGATCTTAGGGTCTCTTAAAAATCCCATTGGCAACACTGCTCCTCGCTCAAATCTCTTTGAACGCCTCTGTGAACGGTAAAGAGTTTTGATAATCTATTAAAACTCTTTCGGGGACTCACTTTTTGACCGACTGTGGACAAGTGCGGACAATTTTTGGGAGACGCTATGCGGCAAACGTTATTGGTTTATTGAACAGTACATAGTACTTGCACTGATAAATTTGAGTTATAAGACATTCCTATACCTAAAAAATTCTGCATCATTCGATACGATGTCCCAATACGGATAACATGCATGAGGCTCTGTGCAAAGATACGAATCACAGCGTCTCCCGCAAATTGTCTGTAGCCTGTATTATTGCACAGTATCTTATGCTGTAGCAGTTTTGATGCAGAGGAATGTCTTATGGCTCTAATTTACCAGTGCATATACTGTAATTGGCATTCGCATTCAACAACGTAATGTTGGCCCCATATCGTCTCCCGCAAATTATCCATAGCATTTGTTCACGTTACATCTTATATTGTAGTGCTCTTCACACAGAAGGATGTCTTAGTACGTAAATTTATCACTACATGCGCTGCAACTGACACTTACAAGCGATATATTGTTCAACAAACACATAACGCTATCCGCATAGCATCTCCCGAAAATTGTCCGCACTTGTCCGCAGTCCGCAAAAAAAGAGTGAGTCTCTATCAAGACGGGAGTGTCACTTCTACGTTACTGATAGCAGTAACAAATTAAGCACTAATCCTACATTTCTGTTTCAGTAAATTACATAAAAATCTTAAGCAATACCTACTCTCATGTAAGTGTTACAACTATTTGAAAATGATGGTACATGCGTGTTTGAGTTTATTTCATTCTCTCTTAGTCGGCTCCGATGACGTCAGAGCTTACTGCTAGATTTTTTTTTTTTTTTTCACAGAACACCCATAATCACTGTCTGCCTTACTTATAGCCCGTATTCGCGCTAGTCAAAAACACGAGTTTCCTTTAACTGATCGTCCGAACATTTTCTTGAACCCTCATATACACAGCTTTGAGTTTACCAAAACAGCGTAATAATGTCAGCCGTCCATTTGCTCAGCATATGCCGTTAGTTTGTTCTCAAGCTTCTTGTCAAACTTAGAGGGAATAAGAATTCAAAATTCCTTGCAAGTGTGTGCTGCTTAAATTGCCACATCAGCGCATTCCGATACAGAGATGAAGAAACTTTTTTTTTAATAGCGTGTGTACAGGCTTTTACCCGTTAATGCTCGTATGACCAGGTGCTGATATTCGTAGCTTGATCATGGTAAGTTCTATTGAGCGCCGGACTTAAGCCTTCGAGGCTCTACCTGTCCAAAGCTGTAGACAGAAGTTTTGGCTTTGCTGCTCTGAATCATGTTGCAAGTGTTAAACCCAGTGGCCTCTCAACAACTTTCAGTGGCCAAATCAACTAATCCGCTGACACTGCTGTGACATGGCTTCAGCTTGCGCAAAATTTAACTTCACAAAAATTGTAGAAACTCTTACTGCAATATTTACACCCCAGCAAGGGCCAATGGTAAACATTCAGCTATTACTACTAATTACAATGAGTTTAAATCCATAACGATGCATACTTTAGAATTAGAGCACGATATTCAAAGATGTCACCCTGAAGTCATGGCCACGACCATGCAGTCGGATAAATTAAGTTGGCTCTGGGCTGGTAGCGCCAGCGAAAGTTTCGTTAACTGCGCACCAGGCTTCACTAGCAACGCCATAGCGCCGAGACTGCATAAATTTTATGTAACGGAACAAGATTCGGTTTTTGGAATTCTCAAGGCTAACCGATTAAATTTATGTTCGATTGTTCACCGAAATTAAGCCATCGAGGCCCTACCTTGTCCGAAACTCCAGTCAGAAGCTTTGACTTTGCCACTTTGAATCGCGTTGCAGGCGTTAGAAACAACGCGATTATGATGAGCCGGCTGAAAACTCTATTTAACCACATAATATTGAGTTCTTGGAAGTCTCACAGGTAATCGTTTGAAGGTCAACACCTGAAACTTAAATCAAGGGACTCGTGTCTGAAGCTTCGGACAAGTCCCGCCTCGAAGGCGTAATTTTGGCACCCAGTCGAACGTGTCCCGAGAGTCAGTCCCTGACATTCAATTCAATGGGTCGAAGACAGCACATCGGCCAGAAATTTCAAACAAGACATAATTTCGGCGCCCTAATGGACATGCCCTTAGTTTTGTCAGCTTGACTAACTGTTGTTTAATATATATTGAACTAGAGCTAATATTATAAAACAAATATACGATAGTCGACAAATTTGATAAAAATCTTAACGTTTCGGGAAATATCAGATTCCCATCATCAGAAAACCGAATAAAATGCTAGGATGTAAAGGAATGATTAAAACGAAAGTTTACTACAAATGGATTAAGGGCAGTGTTTGCCTGGAGAGAACCAAAGGCAAATGACAGCAGCGCGCAACGGGGGTCCCTATATAAGTGACGGATGGCATGGGAAGCGGAGGGAAGCGGGCAAGCACAGTCGGAGGCAAAAGTGTCAA
>LQNS02278159.1:15079987-15098565 GCA_001587735.2 Parhyale hawaiensis
ATTTTCATGATAGGCTATGTTTGGAACCATAAATAAAACTTTGTCAGAAATTTTCAGTTCATGTTAATACCTATGTAGTTTTCTTTTCAGACAAGTTTGAAGGTTTTGATTGTTTTTAAGAATGCCACAGTATTAGCTTCTGTAGAAATCTTTCAAAATGGGAAGAGTCTGAGGTTAAAAAAGCAAAAATAGTGAAAGATATAGCTATAGGCACTCCTGTTAAGGATATTGCTGTTTCAATAGGCCGCCACGTTCACACGGTGAAACGCCTTTTAGCTGACTCTTCAAGGAAAAACACTCTGACTCTGGTATCCTGAAAGCTGTTAGTAGCTACTCGGGATCTTTGTTGCGTACCTATGTGAAAAGGCAATTGTTAAGAATCCAGGATAAACCTCGAAGGCTATCTTAAGCAAAGTAAATCTTGTTAAAGTCTCAAAAACAACAAGATGCCGGTTGGTGAGAAACCTAAGGAAAAGTGTTACACCTGAAAAAGACCTCTGACGGTCACACACAAGGATTCACCTCTGAAATGGGCTTGAGAGCATATGAAGACAAACATGAAGATGGTACTTTTTACTGATGAAACCAGGATAACTCTTGTTGGACCAGGCAGTTGGAGAAAAAGATGGGTTGGAAATGGCCAAGAGCGTCATACTCGTTTCTGTCGCCAGCAGGGCGGAGAAGGCATTATGATTCAGGAGGGATTTATTGGAGATGAACTTTTTGATCCTGTGTGAGTGTCAGATGGAGTGAAAATAACTTCTGTGGCTTATTGTCAGCTCCTTGAGTCGGCCTTGCATCCATGTCGTTCCATTGCAGAAGTATTGCAGGTTAATATTTCAACACGATAGTGCTCCGTCTCATTCTGCAAACGCAACACAAGTGTTTTTGTCATCATTAGGATTGAAATGTGACCTTTTGATGGTTTGGCCAGTGTGCTCTCCTGATCTGGATCCTGTCAAAAACTTGTGGGGATTCTGTAACAGGCTATTTACAAGGGTGGAAGGCTTATGGACAGCTATCAAGACATCTGCAAGAGTTATTTCTCATTCTGAAATAAAAAACTTAACAGAATCTGTCGGCAAGAGGATTGAACTTGTTTTCCAGGAGAAAGGTTCTTATGTAAACTATTAACTATGTAGGATACTTCATTGTTTGATTATATACCTAATCGGAGTTTTTCTTAAATAAAACATTGCATAATCATGTACAGCTACTTTTCTATTATAAACATTTTTTATAATGGCTATTGATAAATAGTCTAATCTAAAGAGCTAATAGTGTGGCATGCTTGGAAAGTGATGAAAGCCTTCAAACTTTTTTTTAATGAAAACTACAGTACGCATTAACGTTAGTTGAAAATTTTTTATGAATTTTCATTTATGGTTTCAAGCATACCATGATAATATTAGCTTTTCAACAGAGATAGTTTTAATTGTAAGTTTCAAAATGTGTTTGTTATTATCATGGCATGGACTGTAGTTTCATAAAAAGTAACAGACTAATAGTATTGAGGAGCCAAGAGTCAGTTCGCTTAGCAATAGTCTACTGGCTATCAGAATTGTCAAAAATTGGAGGACCAGGTGTTGTACTCAACCTTTTAATTTTACAAGCCTGCTTGGTTGGTCCAAGATCTTAGCTTATGGCATTTATATAGCTACTGGCTTATTTATCTGTTGACTCCTCTACATGATTGGCATATAGTCTAGCAAGACTTGCCATTGTGGCAAAAATCAAAATATCCACTGCCAAAAATAGGTAGATATGCTTCACTTTCATTAAATTGAAGATAGTCTATATTTTTCAACAAAAGTGTTGCCACTTTGCCTTGTTTGGGTACTGAAAATTGGTAAAAAGAAGAAAAAATTAAAAGAAGAAGCAACTGACATTTAGCAACACCTACTAGCTATCAAGGACCAACATGGGTCAGCTAACTACTTCCTATTAGAAAAACACTTTGGATTATGCTAAAGGCAGTAGCTACTAGCCCATTTGACATTTGCATAGGCTAGGTAGGTAGAAGCACGGTATAAATATCTTATATTATTTGCATAGCTAATTTGTGAACTGAATTTTTTATAAATCTTAAAAGCATATAATTTTTTTGAATCAAGTTCTCAAGAGCCAGCATAGGCCCATTTATTACAACTCGGACTTTCAGGACCATTGGGTGGGCAACTCTGATTTCACCATAAAACCTTTGACTTGTTAAGATGTGCAACCTTGCAACAAAAAGCTACCTACCTGCTGTTGTGACAGCTCCTGCTACCTGAGCAGCGTCTTCTGCTTCCTTTCCTAAGTTGTTGGACAAAATAATCTGACAAATAATAGAACCTACTTTTAGTAAGGAATGTGTTTAGCTGTAGGATTTATGTTCTCACCCCAGCAAAGCTAGGCCTATATGGCGTTGGCTAATAAGCTACTTCAATCTGTAGGCTACTGTACTGTAGCTAAGTGGTGAAGTTCATTGACTATTAGATATAGGTGTTTCATGTCCCAACTCATTCAGTGATAGCTCAATGCTCCAACTTCTATATTCTGAGTATCAAATGGATATGGTACAAGTTTGCTGCAAAGATTGCTAGGTTTCATTCCAGAGAATAGTCTTATCAAGTTGGCCAGGCCTAAGTTACAGAGTTAAGTTTTCTGAAGTTGTTGGAGGTATGGGTGATGCTTTTCTTTGCATTTTTGTACACATTGGAAAGATACCTAGGCCTATTGATGAAGAGTGAAATATGATACAGCTTGATGTTGGATTTTTTAGAGCTTTTCAAAGAAAAGAACTTACTAGGAACTTTGAAAGCTCAACCATAAGCTTCACATCTGATTGGGGTTCTTTAGCCCAAATCTATTAGCTACAGCTATAGGTATGCCAGCTTGACTTACAATTTTGTTTCATATTTTTTTTGGTTCTTAGTTATTTTGTATAGTACAATACTCCGTCGACTTGTTTTTTAAATCATTGATGTTACCCAACAATATTAATGTACATTAACATTGCAGTTGGTGCTTGTGTTGGGTGATCTACACATTCCCTACCGGGAGAGCTCCTTGCCCCTTAAGTTCAAGAAGCTGCTTGTCCCTGGCCGCATTCAACACATCCTCTGCACAGGCAACCTTTGTACCCGTGACAGCTTTGACTACCTCAAGACATTAGCTGCTGATGTCCATGTTGTCCGAGGGGACTTTGATGAGGTACAGTGCCTCAACAATTTTTGAATTAAACTAGCCTGACCATTAGTCTGTATAACGTGAGACTGCAGGATGAAAAATTAAATCAAAGGTATATATATACCTACACTCCTGATCATAAGCTTAGGATCATTTAAAAAATATTAAAAACGTTCTTTTGTATGAATAGACATTAAAATTATGTATTCCTAATTTTTTATTAAAGTGTATTCAATGGTAAAATGAAAGACGAAGAGGACAGTTCTTGTCTGATCAATTTAATTCTTTCTAAGTACCCAGTGGCTAACTGAGGTGCTTACCAGCTGGTCGAAAATTTCAGACCTTGTAACACGAAAACTTGTATACATATAAAGAAATTCTTGGATTTCACCTCTGTCAAAAGTTGTAGCTAACTCAAAGGTGTCAAGGTGATACACCCTAGTTCAGCAAACAATCCTCCTTTGAACATGGTCTGATTGTTGAACTGCATAAGCACAATTTGTCACAACATGCAATTGAAGCTGAGATTAAATGCTGCAAAACAGTGGTAGGCCTATGCAACTTCTTGAATGACCCTGACAGTTGTGAAACAGCAAATTCTATTAGTAGACAAAAATTTATCCAAGATTGATTTGGAGAATCTCTAGGTTTGTTACTCAAGCTAGGATAGGGGACAATCTTTCAGACAGATTAGGTGGCCTCTTCACTGATGCTGCTTGTAGTCCCTTAACCCCTGCGTGACTCCTGAGCCGAAAGGTCTTAATGAAAATAAAGCATCTACAACTATGACCTCGTCTGCTTCCACGTCACATGGATACTGTTTGTTACGGAGCACCCAAAAAGGGATGTTGAAAAGTGGAAGAGAATTTTGCTCTTGGATGAAAGAAAAATCAATCTAGGCGGTCCTGATGACTTCCAACATTGATTTGATAAGTTTATGACACACAACTAGCTACGTATTGATCGGCACATTACAAAAGTCAAATGAGACACTGTAAGTTACATTTTACAATACCATATGTACAGCTATATAGGTATTAATAGCCACTTTAGTTAATCATAACTTTTTGGACAAATCAAAGAGCTAGAGCTAATAGAATTGCATGACGAATTCCTTTAATCATTTTTTGAATAGTTATATCAAAATGGGATCAAATAAATCAATAATTTCCGTAACAAGCGCTGCAATTCAAAAAATTATCCAGCATTTCTGAACATAACACATTTGAAAGATTAAGAACAGAATGTGATTTTGTGTGATAACCGGACTGAAATATATTTGAAATATTCAGGGCTGGGGAATCTGAGTCGGGCATATTTTGGGGCTTGAAGAGTCAGTTGATGATTTTTCTTTGACTCCGACTCCTCAATTTAATAAGGCGAATTTAAAAATTCACTGCGGGAATAATCATAAACTTGACATCAAAACAATAAAAATGGGTTTGTTAAAGCATTAATGCATATATTGTAAGTATGAAGTACCGTAGATAGCTACCGTGCTATGTACAGTAGGTGCTTATGCTCGTCACTGGTCATGCCTAATCATTATACTTTCACAGTTCATTTTCAGTGATGCTGTTTTGCACTCCTGTAACTCATTAATTATACTGCACATGTGGTTTGTAACTTTGTATCTCCAATACCCCAGCTTCATGAAAGAGCAATACCAGCAAGATAACGCTGTAGGTGCGATGGCGATAGGACAGCCTGGAATAACTAGGCAGAGTATCGCTAAATAATTTGCGAGATTTTCCTAATTTTCAATGACGCAATCGTATTCTGTAAGTGCTGAAACTTAGTCAGAATCAATCTGGAGTAATACGTATTAGACTGGTGTCAGAGCTCTCGTTGCTCTTTCTTTTACGGTATCTTAATAACATTTCTCTCGTTGCTCATTCTTTTATGGTATGTTAATAACATTTGAAATAGCCAAATTGCATATCCGTTAGCTATGTATTTTTAATAATTACTTGCTACTGATCATTCCAAATAGTACCCTGGATGACAGCACAATTATCGGTTTAAAAACTAGTAGTACAATATTCTCAACGAAAGTCACATATTAACTATCTCGACTAATCTGGCAACCCTGCCTCTAGCCTATGAGCAATGCATTGCTGCCCTCGTTCATGATTTTCCAAAACATTAGCGTTTTAGGCAACTTCAGTATTGTCTTCTTCTCTAAAAAAAAAAACGTGGATAATCTAATCTTCTCTACTTCCCAATAATAAAAATGTATATGTAATACCCCAGTAAAGATTGCATCATCTAACTTATTGGAAGCGGTTAGATGATGCAAACGGTTTCATACCGTACATATAACGAACTAGCTTGCACTCCTTTACATCTTGTTTTGTTCGTATCGTTCCTCGCGGGAGCCGCGTCAAAAGTTTTGGTTTCCTTTCATTTCTGGAGGCCGCTGATAATTTTATGTTCTACACCTTTTGGTAATGGAAATATTTTGCTTAGATTGCTTCATCTAACTCGGGAAGTGGCGATCTTGCTCCGCGCGAGAGGTTTCGTCACTGCAACGAGCGAATCCAAACACGTTCACTTGGATTTGACTACCTTGGAAGTCACATTAACAGCTTGCAATTTTGCAAAGCTGGAAAGATGTGCTGAAATCTTCATCGAGTGAGGTCGTGCAACACTGTGTGTGAAGTGAAGTTCTATCCATTTATGAGCGATCAGAAACCATTAAAAAGAAAAACAGATGAAATTTTTGGTGCAACATGAGTGTTAATGGTTTTATACCATTAATGTCGGTCCCTACTATGCCACTTATTGTTGGCCCTCAGTGCTGTATCTGTAGTGCGCTCGGAGACTCTCGATGGGGTTCAACAATTGCGGGTTCTTTCAAAGTGATGTATTTAGATTAGGCCAGTTTACATATAATATCAAACTTCCTCCGACTTGCAGGAGCTAAAACTAAGAGAGCTGTGTGCCTCAGGACGGGTACGGAGTTAAAAGAACACCAATGACACTGCGTGGGTTGCTTATATAGAAGACACATATGAAAGTCACATGAAAGTTGAACCGTTATGAGGCCGCCAGAAGTCTCAAGACCATTCTAGTCATTAACCAAATTAGACATGGCAAGAGGCACAAACATGCTACTGCAAGAAGATCCGGTACGAACCACGCGTAAGTTCGAAAGGCTTATGACAGGACACGACATGACCTCCTCTCCTGACGCTCAGCTCCGGCCTTTCTCTCCAATATATATTCCGAGACCGGGAAAACGCATTAAGACTGACAGTTGAGACCAACAGGCGTTTCGAGGAAATAACTTTAGACTGGGACACCAGTACAGGAGTGGGCCAGTGATATTACGAACATCTGGTGCCCAGAGTCAAGTGAATTTTAAATAACAAACTTTCACAAGCCGTAAGCTGGCTGTGCCAGTAGTGTGAGAGAATATTGGAAAGAAACAGTTTCCACTGCTAAGTATTGAACACTTTTCACTCTTATGTGTTCTACAAGTAAACGTCACAAAAACGTCTGTCAATGAGGTGCTTCGGTGTCATCACATATTTCTCAGTCCCATCAGGATGCAATGGATGTGTCAAAGGGGATCCAGTAAAGTTGTAACCAGGTCGACTCGTAATGCGATTGAATCGTACCCATACTCAACTGGTGTTCATTTTTATTGCGTACGCAGCTGTCTAAAGTTTCAGAAAATTTAAGGCTCGATACTTATGGTACGGCAATGGAAAACGTGGAACTCGTGCGTGCCTGAGGATGTTCGTATAAAGAATCAATTTGCTTGGGAACAGCTAGTAAGGACCGAAAGACTCATTATAAGGATCTGCGGCTGACTTCCCTTCTATACGTAATACAAAGAAATTATGCGCGTGAATTATGCTATAACTGCGACAAATTTCGTGCTAAAATTAGCTACTTTATCGAAACTATATATTGCAAAATTATACTAGTGAACTTTTGTTAATAAATACAAAGTGGCCCGTAAGTCACTTTACGTTTCAAAAATTAAATAACTTTTTTTGTTGATATATTTCCATTTTTTTTAGAATTAAAAAATATAATCTTTGGAGATTTTTTGTATGGATAAGTTTACAACAGAACATTGAATTTTACTTTGAAAATAGACGGTCAATTGTTGCAACGCAAAGATCGTATATGCGCCATTTCCAAGTTCGACATCCCCATAGTCGGCCTGCAGTAATGAACTTAGTAAAGCGTTTTCAAGAGTATGACTCTGTAAGTGATAGGTCTAGAAGTGGACGAGGTCGTTCAGTACGTACAGGTGAAAATACTGAAGCTGCGAGGCGTAGTATTGAAGAGAGCCCAACCACATCCACTCGAAGGCGTTCTCAAGAACTTAGAAAGAGCTCGAGTTTGTGAAACCGAGAATGGAGGCTATTTAACCCCTTGCCTCCTGACGACATCATTAGATGCCAGATCATGCCACTCTCTATTTTTCCTTATACAAAAGCTATACATCATGTAAATTACCCGACACTCGAGGGATCTGTAGTAGCCGATGCAAAAAATACTGTTTTTGCAAGTAAAACTAAATTTTTTCTCAAATATGTGTTTAACTAACCTATTTTTCATAAATTTAACAAAAAAAAAAAGTGAAAAAAACATCTGAATTTCAGGAGGCAAAGGGTTAAGAGACATTATCTTTCGTAACTAAGTCAGAGCTAACTTACAGACTCTAAACTTTGTAATAAAAAAGAATTAAGTGAAGTTATTTAAAAAAAAGTTATTTAATTTCTAAAATGTAAAGTAACTTATGAGCCACTTTGTATATATAACTTCTATTCATATTACTATACGACTATTATAATATATTAAAAATACATTAATAATGAATAGTTAGGTCTATAAATAATATGTATTGATGATCAGCTTGGTTGCAAGTTAGTTGTGGGTTTGATTTGAGAAGCTAGTAGCTAATATAGTTAGCTATAGAGGTTAGTTCTGTAATGTTAGGTAGGTTTTCTACTTTCCTCTTTCTGTCCCGTGAGGTGGGCTGTCGATCGAGATAGCCGACCTGGTACGCGGCACATCTCTAGTCTCTCTTGTGTGGGAGGACACAGAAGGGCCGACCACTTGAGTGTCTCCTACTCTACTTTGCGCCTTGTTTCCCTGCCCGTAGTAGCGCACGTGGCCACCACGCCTACCCAATATGCGGTGGTATTTGAATACTGCACAAGTAGTTTCTCTATTGAAACGCCTGAGTTGCGGCTACGGAGGTTAAACAAAATATATAATAATAATTCCTCCAATTCGAGTTAGTGTGGAGAGACTCGCTCTGTTCTTTAGTTAGTCAAATCAGATCTGCGTGTGTGTCTTAAAGTGTGCATTGCAGAAGCAATTCTATTCTTAAAATCAAACAAAAATGGTAATCTAGTGTTCAGTCATCCTAGTCACATTTTTCCCTTGATCCAGTGAGATTTTCTAGCTAAGGCCCAGTTGGCACATGTACCACAACGCAACAAAGCACGAGCGTTTGTATCCGTGCCTCGAGCTGTGCTATTCTTACCGCGTGTGCCTGTAGCCGTTCTTACATGAACCACACCACGCAACACGGCTCAACACGTTACTTGTAGACAGGACTCAACACACGGTGCAACAAGGTTCAACACGGTGCCGCAAGACAGATGTTGCTCAGAGTTCTATATTTTTTATACATAAATGAAATTTATGTGCAATTTATATCTTTGTAATTGAGTATATAATATTAACGACAGATTTTGATTGCTGTATGGAGGCATCTGAAAACTCCTGACTGGTTTTATTTCATGAAATGAAGATGTGCATGACTCGATTTTTATTTAACTGTACCGCACACGCAATTAGCAGTGCTGTTTGTAAGTAATATGACAAGCCTAATAGCATTGGATTCTTGTATGAGCGTTTGAACAAGAGATATACAGATATAAAGCTGGATTTGAGGAGCGAGCACTAACGTGTTGTGTGATACATCTGCAAACGACCTTTCAACACGTGTTTGCGGCGTTGCGTTGTACGGAACATCTTCGAACGGGGCCTAACAGATTCGAATTTTGTACTTCAATGCACTGACATCATCTACAAAATTAAGTTGCTAAGATTTTTTCTAATATTACGTATAGAATTTATGAACGATCCATGCTAGTGGTTTTGTTTATCTAATTAGAATAGAATGTTCTTAAGTGTTTTTTTTCCGCTTTTTATTTGTTCTTTATCATCCTCTTGTAACTGATTTCTAACAGCTGTTAAGGATATGTTTTGGTTGGGATAAGGTTTTTTACTTTATAACAATAAACAATGAGCAATCTGCATATAAATATTCAATGTATGAGCACTGTGTTGTGCCCTAGAAAATTAGTTGAGATGAAACTACAATTACTAATGAATAGGTCGGAGTCGGACATCTCAAATTACCAGGAGTCGAAGTCTAATGATCAGAGGCTCGACTCCCCAGCCCTGGAAATATTTCAGGATGGTTATGTAGAAGAAATCGAAAGAATTTGAGTAAGGAACAATTGTAAACATCTTGGAGCTGCTTCATTGATAATGAAGAGTACATATCACTCTAGTTCAATATAAGCACTTGGTATGCAGTGTGTTTCACATGGAGAATTTGTCGAAGAATTTTATTTTAGACAACTTCGAGTTTACGAAGGTGGCAACGAGGGAATCCGCCCGAAACGATGACAAACTGGACCAACTCTGAGTGAGCTAATGAGTAATGAATTATTTGCAATGAATTCCGATTAACATAATTTGATACTGCATAAATAGTGTCAAGAATTCTTCTAATTCTGCTCTTTAGCTATATCTTCAATGTGGGTCTTAAAGCTTAGCTTTTCATCGAGAATGAATCTAAGACATCTCCTTTGACGCACTCACTAGCTAAGTATATCGTTGTAAAAGAAGAATGGGGGAAACTCAGGATGAATACAAGAAGAGAATAGCATTCGTTTGGTATTATTTTCATGAGCAGAAAATGAGTGATATTTGCTAAAGCAGCATCGAAAGCACAACTGCTCTACATCATCAGCAAACATAACACATTTCGTTCCAAGGTTAGCTGTCTCGTGGATGAAAACCTTGACAAACAGTGGTCCAAGGACAAACACCAACGCGTTACGGGTGTTACTTAGTTGCTCCTGAAACGTTTTCTACGCGGCACAGTGGCGGAGGTTCTATCATGGGATGTGGAGTGTTTTTTCTCCAGAGGCGCAATGGAACTTCAGGATCTGCCAAGTCGCCAAACAGATGGTTATGTTGACTTCTTAGCTAGGTACATAGAATATCCATCACTATAGAGGTGGCCTCATTTGTGTGGTGATCTTCGTAGTAGTTCTTTCAACAGAATAATGCAGCCATTCACAATGCCCGTCTCCCCCCAAGACTTTTATTCGAGCGAATGTTCCTCTTTTTCTTCATCTTACCTGTTGTCCCGATTGATTGAATTCAATCAAGAATGATTGAGATGGTTGGTAAGGAATGTTGACAGATATGGGCAACAGTTTGGGACAGTAGATAAATGATCTTCGTGATGCCAGCTTCAGTGCTTGTAGTGATCTTCCCCTAACCCTATTGGAAGCCCTCCCTTCAAGCATGCCTAAAATTTTTTTTAAGTTTTCAACAAGAAAGGTATGGCTCAATTACTAAGTCCTAATTTTGTTAACTTCAACTTTGTTATACAGAGTTTTCTACTTTTTAGTTCCTGGTCTTGAATATTTCATCAGTTGGTAAGCTTCATCTTTACATAGCTAATTGAAATGTGCTGTCCGAGTTAACTTGGTTAGACAGAAATTGTCTTATTCATCCTTTATCTTTGCAAATGAGTAAACTTCTTTAGAAAAAGTTTCAAAGTCTCTCCTTGCAAAGTAGTATTTATTCAGTTTTCAATTGCTCCTAGTGATATGATCAGGAGTGTTCATCCAGCAGCCGAAAGAAATATAAACTGAAAATAAAATTTAGCCTTAAAACTTCAGCTCGACGCTTCACAAAATTTGGGAAAAGAGAAAAATCAACCCGTAGAACACAAGACTGCAATAAATCCAGTAGCTGAAGGTAAGATCCAGTTTACGATATACAGACTGTATTGGCAGTTGCCCTAGCTTGCTGACAGAAAGATGTCTTATAGTTACTGGATAATTTGATAGGAATAACCACAATGCAACGCTACTGGACAAGTTTTGTGGTTAGCATACGAGTGCAACTTTTTTGATTTCGTGATGAAAGGTATTGCTGAGGTTTTAAGCTCCATGAGGACAAGTCTAATTGGGCGCTTAGCACCTTCAAAGCGTGTGTACTATGCTTTGAAGTACTATGCAGCTATGTTTGATACGCTATACTAAATTATAATCTGAATTTAGTTATTACCTCCGCCAAGGAAGTTTTGTTTGCCTGTCTGTTACCGAGATAACTCTGACCGCTCTAGTATGGGAGAATCTGTGGGCTGTGCTGCATTGTCTGGTGCTCAGCAGGAAGCTGCGGCCTGGAACGTCTGCCTACTCGGCGGTGCTCTACGGTTTTCTTTAGCATTGGACGTTATCGAAATGATTGACCATAACATTTTTGTTATATTTACCGACTCCCAGAGCACATTGGAGGTGCGCGCAGCCGCGCACCACCACTAAAATAAACACTAGGTACCTAGGCTAACCTAACTTAGCCTAACTTACCCTTACCTAACCTTTTAACCTTACCCAACCTAACCTTTCTAACCTTCCTAACCTAACCTAACTTAACATAATCAGCGATACAGCGAGCAGTGCGGCGCACCAACTTGTACGCCGCTCACATGCACACGATCTGCGTACACAAACACGCACACAAACCGATCGTGAACGACGATAGCGCGTCCTGGGAGAGGGGGAAACCCAGCTATGCTAAGTCAAGATTATTACTACTACATAAGGAGATCTATGAGAGCGGTATGGCAGTGACGGTGGAATGACGTTAATAATAGCAAGTTGAGATTGATAAAACCGGGAGTACAAGAGTGGGCAACGTGGCTGCTTGGAGGTCACACCTGCGCATTGGTCACACCAGGCTGACCCCTCAGTATTTGATGAGCACCGCCCTCAACCCTATTGTGACGACTGTCTGGTGCTGCTGACAGTACGCCGTTTCATGGCTGAACGCCCAGCTATTCGGAAGTCCGAAGGAGTAGCTTCCCATACCCTCGAAGAGGGGACGCAGTTGCGGTGATGGTAGAAATACTTTCCGAGTTCCCTCATCAGAATTCTAATATGAGAATGATAAACAGATACCTGGAGCGATGCGAAATCTACGAAAGAATCTAAATTCAGAGGTTTATTGAGAGAAGCGCGGGTGCTGCGCGACCCTTTTTAGTGGCAGAAATATGAAATTGACTGGGCCTATGACCCCAGATGGATCTTAGATTTATGATTGTGAGGGAGTATATGTTCTCAGTACTATGCTGGGCCAGTGACAAGAGTGTCAAAACTGAGAATATCCCGACCTTGTTTTTTCGGCGCTAGGCGAGCGTGATGCCTGCTGCGCTAGTAACCCAACCCACTATAATAATAAGATAGAACTCAAGAAGTTACGGAGAGATCTTCATGAAATGTACTTGGATCGTTAGGTAATTTTTTTAGGAACGGATGTTTAACTTTTAGTGAAGATCCTAACCGTTGTTCTGCCTTTTTGTTAATTGGTAGCATAACTCAAAAAGTTATGAATCGACCTTAATGAAATTCGTAGGAATAGTTAGATATGTTAAAAGACACAAATGACCAAATTTGGTCCAAATGTCTGGTTTGTGCGTTTAAACTTTGAATGCCAAATGTTTGTCATAACATATTACAACTCAGAAAGTTTTGGACGTAGCTACCGTATATGTATGCATACAGTTTGTAAGCATTGCTAAGAACATTGACAGGCACAACTAACCAAATTTTGGTGATGATCGGTTTGTGTGTTTGACTAATGCCAGTTTTGGTGTTGGTCGGAACATGGCCAACTGAAAAAGTTACAGACCGATCTCCAAAAAGAATTATGGAATCTGTTGTTACTGTCAGAAGGCACCAATGACCAAATTTTGGTGATGATAAAAAGGAATTTTGGTTTCAGGACCAATTCGAATTTTTCATTAATGTTGCCTAGCGCTCTAGTTGATGAGTGCATTTGATTGACAGTTTTTTTAATTTGGCTTAGATTAACTTTGAAGCTCGAGAATGATTTTCATATTCATATCTCTTATTGAGCTACACCTGCTCAAATCGCTTATGCCCCTAATCACGCCAATGAAATTAACTGGAGATAATCTGAGTTTAAATTATAATTGAAATTGGCGAGTCAGAGTCCTCTATTGGCCTGCGGTAGATATGAACACCTAGCTGTGAGTACGTAGCAAATGTGCGAGCCACGTGGCCATGAGGGTCAGGGGCCTACCTCCCACTGAATGTGTTGAGGTTTTGAACATCAGAAACTATGTTTCATTGCGTACTGTCAAACAATATGTTTACGAGACACAAAAGCTCATTCAGTTGCTCTTAATGTATTTCAATTGCTGGTTGTTGGTAGCACATATTATAATATAATAGCACTTTGGATTTTTTCTATTATACTAAATTACTTCCTAAGATACAAATCTCCGTAGCTATGAACAACCTGACAGATGTGCGTAAATATTTATAAAATGCCGTATTGCATTTGCAAGTTCATCTTTATCCTGTATAATCATGTTTATGTGCTGTTTTTCTCTTTTGTTATTATATCCGGTCAGTTTTGGGCGTTTGGGGTATCCACGGTAGCAGCAGGGATTACGTGCTGCACAGTTGTGCTGAAGGTGCCGGGAATGAGCCCTGAGCCTGGTGAGCGATCTTTGTTGCGCTTGGTGCGCTGAGTCAGCAAATTTATTTGGTGTGCAGAGCTACCTTGCAGGCACTTGCGTACCTTGCCAAAAAGGGTTGTTGGGGATGGGGTGGATCGTTGAACCTTCCGCTGGTGCGCCATAGTTCTTAACAACCCGTGGTCTGCTGCAGCTGTACTTACTTCTCTGGGGCCAGTTGGCCTGCATCTGTGGCACAAACCCGCGTGTGTGGGTTACCCAGTGTTGTGATGAGGCGGATCCCGCACTATTTTTGAAATGCCACCTCTGCATCTGCGGATGTTGAGATGGCAACATCTCAATTGCATCCGCGGATGTCTGAAGTGTTAAATCTGCTAAAATATCCGTAGCAAAGGAGGCGTGGATGTGCTGGTTTATCACTGTGCACTAAACTCAGCCACATTGCAAAAAACTGCAGGTTCTCATTTGGATTGAAATGTATACAAGCGCTGTCCCTGTCTAAAAAGCACCATCTAAGTTTTTTTTTTCCTGAGTGTTGTAGAAACTGCCGTCGTGAGTAGGTGTTTGTGTGTTTGTTTTGAACATCTGCACCCCCAGATGTTGAAGTGGTAACATTTGCGATCGCATCCGCGTATGTCAGAACTTTGAAATCCGCTACAAGATCCACATCCGCAAATGTCCAAGAATGACATCGATCCATCACTAACCCAGTGGAGGGTGCTGTCAAAGTTGACTTTACCTTAACATTTTGTATTTATGGTAGTCATGGTACATGATTGACGTCATATGCTAATTATGGATTAAAATTCAGTATATGTTTAACGACCTAGGAACAATTCAAGTTACAAAAAAAAAGCTCTTGGAACCTACCGGTATTGTGTTCATCAATTGGGACTTTCTGTAGCTACTTGTTTTCACGGTGTCAATGGTGCTTGAGAAAAGAATTTACCATGTCTGCTGGGAAGTGATTATTGGCACCAGCTCAAATTCTGCTTTTCTAATTAGAAAGTTTAGTTAGTTAATCTTTTGCATTATCTTAAAATGACTACGGTAGTATTTGAAATGATAAAATTGTGAAGCTGCATGTAAATTTTTTAATGGATATTTACCCACCAATGTTGTTTATTTAATGATTTTTATTTTAACTGTAAAATTTTAGAGGACTGAAAAATGGGAATTTGGAAATTACTGCCGACAGCTTATACGATTATGACTTGCGGTCGCAGTACTACCGTTGGGTGCTGTTGGTCTTTACAGTTTGTTTGCAGCAGCTGCTTTGTATTAAATAGCTATTTGTGTATTCCAACTACATGCCACATTTTCCATAGTAAACTAGGATTGTTAAGCCATCACAATGTTACAGACTGTAGCAAAATTATCCAAAATTGAGGATTTTGAGTCTTGTGGTAGAGAACCAAATCACCGTTCATACATTGGAAGGATGTGGGGTGCAGTTGTAGCTATCTATGTCTTTTTGAGCAGTGTTTTTTTTTCTTCTATAGGAATATTGCTCATATTCATTATTGCCTGCAAAAAAAATAGTCCCGCTCTTAGAGACTTCTCCTGTTGTACAGCGGCGCTGAGGTACTTGAACCCTCGCCTGAGTTAGTTGCAGCCCTCTACTGCCAGTGGGAGCTGTACGAGGGAGACAAAACTGTACGTTTTTTTTTTAATATAGCCATTTTTTTTTGTCTTCCCCCCCCCATATAGCTCCCACTGGCAATAGAGGGCTGCAAATTAACTCGGGCAAGAGTGAAAGTACCTCAGCACTGCTGTACTAGAGGAGAAATCTCCAAGAGCAGGACTAATTTTCTGGCGTGGTTGTTTTCTTAGCATATCCTAAAATTTAGTCATTTTTAGTTTGATTCGCTATAGTCAGTAACAGCAGTAAGAATAAGTACAAATTAAGTATACTAAGCATAATTCAAAAGCCAAGGACACAAATTGGTGCACCAAAATACATAGGATTTCACTAAATAGTACAGTTACCACAACGTAGGCAGAATTTTATCTTGTTGAAAAGTCTCATGGTCACCCCAACGTCAGGTGAAATTCTACCAAAAGCACGAACATTCGCCAATGGGGGTAAATGCCGAGCCCCGAGTGAGAGCGCACAAACCCGTCTACCATGACACACAAAAACTGAAGCTACTGAGAAGTGGAGCCAGTTGCTGCCTGCGAATGTGTGTTACGTGATCACTACATGCAGCCGGGTGAAAATCTCCCCACGATGGGGCTCTAGGGTTAAAACAAAGGTTGAGTGGATTATCCATGTGTCGGAGTTGGAAGTGTCATTTTGGGTATAGCCTAATCTGGGGATTTTTCTGTGAATGGTATAGGTAGTAAATGAGATACTAAAATACCACCCTTTCATCACGTTTCCTACACGTAGCTATATTTTAATTTTGTCGTTTCGTGCTTTCATGTCGTGACCAAAATACATTTGTGGAATATTAAGTAGCACTTCAGGCTGCATGCTGTTGAACTAAATTCGATGGAGAATTGTAACAGAATTAAAAGTCTCGGTCATGGGCCTCGTCTTCCATCACTCTCAGCCTGTTAAGGCGTAACCTAATACAGTGCCGGTGGTCTAACACGGCACCCCTCTGGGTCGTCGCAACCGTGACGAAGCCAGGCAACTGGATGCCGACATCCTCATCACTGGACACTCGCACAAATTTGAAGCTTTTGAAGCAGAGGCAAAGTTCTTCATTAACCCAGGCTCTGTTACTGGAGCCTACAGTGCATTAGACGGGTAAGTCTAAATAGGGCGTCAGAGATCCTTTCGTACTAGATATTGTAGTACAGAGGGAATTTCTGTGAGGAAAGGAAAACATTTTGGGTTATCTGAGTTCTCCTTAATCAATGCGTCTCTGTGTCTATATGTGTTCAATTTTGTTCTGTTTGCTTGTTTTTCTTGAATTCATTTTCATCAAATAGATAGCTATTGTGTATAGTGTAAGAGCTTACTCAGATTTGTATCACATGTCACATACAAAAGATTCGAATGCTAGGATTCATTAACATCCATTGCCGCCGCCCCCCGAATGTGGTTTTCAGATTACGTACTTGCTGCACATACTGGTTTGCATCGAGTTATGGAGTACATAAGCGATTTTGGTGTTGGACGCTTCTATTCTGTGATATGAAGGTAAAAATTTCGTTAAGCTGTGCATTTAGTGCGCAATCCATTTCAAGAGTTACTGTAAAGTGGTAGCTACCAAAAGCGGCTTCATATTAACATTCCGTGTTCATAGATTATGTTTAAGAAGGCCCAAAGGCGGCACACGCCGATTCTACGAGTCCTTATCCTTACTCTAAAGCCAACGGCCCATGCTAGCCCTACAAGCGCATCAGTTTACCTACACCAATAAAGACAGGCAGAATTATTATACTGTACTTTGAAATTAGTTATAAAGAAAATGTGGTTCTCAAGAATAAATTTTGATGCAAAAGACGAAAAGCTGCTAAAAGCGGCAACGCTGGTGTGTGAGATAGAGCTAAAAGTTGTGCGTGTACAATATGTAGCTACATAATGAACTTCTGCTGGGTTTGGCACCAAAATCAGCCCTTGATATCCACCGGTTCTGGTTCTTGATCAGTTTTGTATAAATAAGGTTTAAATCCTCGAGGTGCTTTGGAGTAGCTACTTGGTATGTGTTTGTATTAGCGAGTCATTGGGGCCGTTCATAAATCGATTTAGCGCCACAGTCTTCACTTCAGAACTTCAAATTGTTGATTGAAGCGGGGCCCGAAGTGTTATTTCGGTATGTTTTTGGTACATAGGTTATGTAAGACCGGTCAAAAAGCTATTATAGGGTAGGTCCACCGAGACTTGCCTTACGCCAACTGCTGCCAGTTTTTAAACAGGAGATTTTACATAAAAACCACAGGTTGTAGATTAGTGAGGTTTATGGAATATAGCTACGCTATGATTGCACGTTTTGTTTTTGATTTTGAGCAGTTCAAAATTAAGTTAAAAACTGCTGGTTCAACCTCAAATGCATTAAATACAATTGTTTGACAACAGTTATTCATCAAAGACATTCGTTTGACCACGGTTATTAAAAACATTTCTTCAGCCGCAGTTAGTCAACGCAATTTTTCAGCCGCAGTTGTTTAAAAAGCTCTGCAGTTCTGTAACTTCACATATAAACAGTTGTTTGGCCACAGTTATTCTAAAAAAAATTGTTTGGAAAATATTTATTCAGCTTCAAGATTGATCAAATAACAGCTGCTCGATAGAAAAGTTCTTGAAGCGATGTGATTTTACATTTTTACCGCCAACATATTAGGACAAGCTAGGTTTGGTTACGTAAGGTTAAATCCCCAAAAGGGGCATAGCATGGGCAGGGTTACAGGGTTAGGTTAGTTAGGTTCGCCCATCCTATGTTACGGGGAGCAGCGACCCCAAGGTGATTTTGTAGGTTACCTTAGCCATTAGCTAGGCTTTCTTGCCCACTTTGCTTCCTTCTATTTTTGTACTCATACTGATGATGTTTTGTTCTTCTTCTTTAGTGACTTACTGTTCCCATGCGCGTTGATCCACCCTCGTCCATGTGTGCCACGTTTCTATTGACACACTAAATGTCCCCTCTTTCTTCCTGTGTGGTATCGCCGT
>LQNS02278159.1:15177736-15189183 GCA_001587735.2 Parhyale hawaiensis
GGAAGGGACATACAGAGCATGTCGATAGTCACGTGGAAACGTACCTTCTCCGAGTGACGCAGTTTGAGCGAGATCTAATTCGATTAGCTTATTACAACTTGTCCGAACTTCACTCCTGAACGCTGAACTTGCCATTATGAATCAAACGCTCCAACTTGAAGTATTGGGCAAGTTAAAAGGAATTAGCTTTTGGCGTCAAACACATACTTTCACCAGGAATGCTCACGGCACTGTAAGGGGTTACTGACGGCTCGGGTGTCTCGAGAGATTTTCTCATGGTAGGATGTGGCGACAAAAATCTGGCGTATTATGGTCAAATCTTAAAAATATTTTTTTGTCTCAAGTGTGTGACCAAACGGGACAGTGGTCATAAGCTTTTGAAGAGTATTGTAGGTACTCCAAAGAAGCATTACGGTGCTCCGCACTACCTAGTGGTGGTAGAAGTAGTTGAAGTTTTTACTAGCGCTTCAGTGGCACACTGCCTATATCGCGCCGAACTATTCCTGAGTTTAACCACAGGCTCGTGCGCCGATTAGGGCACGTTTGAAATTATCAATAATTTTTGCGTCGGCTTTTCTGCCGGTAGGTCTCAGAGTGGTCAGTGCGCTGCTGACAGGAAAAATGCGCAAGTTGAGCATCTCCAACCCCCGGGCTCGGCTGAACTCTGTCGCTTAGTTGCGCCGCACAGGGGAAGGAAACGAAATACAAGAAGGCAGAAGTCTAGCGGGAATAGGTCGGCCACCTCGATCGGCAGCCCACCTCCCGAAACAGAAGGGGAAGTATTGACAGCCTACCTAGCTTTACAAAACTAACCTCGTCAGCAGGAACTGCAGCCAGATTCTACATCCATTGCGGAGAAGGCGTGATGCCCAAACCACTACCTAGGCTCACGTATATAGATACCCCATTACATCGATACTAGTTAAGGACATAAAGGGATATTATCATATAATTGTAAATATAGGATAAAAATAAGAGCACAGAGTCAGGATAAGAGTTTATTTCGCTGCTGCAGTGCTCAGCAACTCTATACAGACGATGCTATAGTTACCTAATTGACCTAACTACTCCGCTAGTTGGAATGTCCAATATCCAGACAACTTCCCTTCACCTTACCTACACAACAATCGCGTAACACAAAAATTCTAAAGTTAACAAGTTTATAAAAACTTGAAAAAAGAGAATATATAAACAATAATTTGGGCAGCTGTAAAGGAACCAATGCCAATTGGATGGACAGGGCATCAAAAAGCTTCATGATTTCCCAGAAAAAATACAAGAAAAACTCTACGATAACTCCACACACGAGTTAAAATCATCTTTTCACCAACACAAAAGAAAAATATACTGCTAGCGAAGTAAACAAATGAGGTATATGAAATAGGAAAGAAATTGGTGCGAAATACACTATTCCAATACAGTCGACAAAAACCTAATTCCGTGAGCAGTACAAGGTGTTCACCAACATCTATTAACTAAATTGATATATGACTATGAAGTTCATTATAACTTTTGAGTGTTATTTAGCAACTCGCACCAATGCTAACAATCCGCTTATATTAAATACACACTTGACAATTCATTATTTAAGCCCAATAGAATACATCAATACCTGGCAGCCACATCAGTAGCTGGCATAGCTACACAAATATCAGATACAGCTACAGCAATGATACGAGTTCCATAGAAATCACATTATTTGCCATTCAATTATACACTCTACAGCTAGGTGAAGCGTTAAATTACCAACCAGTAACAAATTTACCCTCTTCCATATTTCACACATTCAATTTTCAGCTTTTTTTACGGGAGATATATTTGGAAATTCTTTAGTTCGATGTTTTTTCATCAGTTAAAGCTTAGTTCGACCAGCTTTGGAGATGGGCCTGTAGCTTCCAAGTAGAAAGTCAGCTGCAGATCACGTTAATGTCACGTACATTCACAAAGCGGGAATTACTACTAGCTAATTGGTAAACTTCTGACTGGCATCACGAAACACAATACGGTTTGGCAGCGGCAACTAAAACACCTCATGATGCTCAACAATGTAAGTGATATATAGAGCAAGTTTTGAGAGACATAAAGTGACCCAGCAACTCACTGAAAATGTTTTCAAGTTACGAGGGAGTAGCAATAGTGCAGTTTTGGTGTAACTTGTCATTCTAAATTACGGGCAATGTTGGTAGGAACACCTACTGAAGTACGGTACTCAATGTTTAAACTAATATAAATGACTATCAGCGCTAGCAGTTAGCCTGCATTGAAATAATACGAAGTAAGGACCTTCAATCGCCATCTGAATAAATGAAAGGCTGCGAAAAAATTTACTCAACATTACGACACCCTTTACTTCGCTATTGACCGAAAGAAACACAGCAAATTCAGGAAAATTTGATACTACGAGTCTGAGTTTGGAATATTATTAATTTCATCTCCATTACACACTTCAGGATAAGTTACAATAATCTGACGCTGCTTCCACTTCATCTCAACAGCCGCATATATAGATAGCTATGGGAGACAACACAAAATACAAACATACCGTACATATAAGCAAGAATATTAGCTACAAACACGCGCAGCACGATGTATACAGATGTGTGAGTGCCGTGTGTGCTACTGCGTTTGTGACATACGGTGCAGCGTGCAAATTGTGCAGAGACACGCAGGCTGCAGTGTTTATTTATATACTTTGTAAAACTCAAGAACAGAGAGCTATAACGTGACCGAAACAAAGCAATGCGTGACATAATGCGCGTATCAGCCAATCGGAGGAGTCTACCACCTCGTGGTGAGCACTGTATCAAAGCGTGAGTCGTTGTGGCGTTACGCACGACGGCGATTTGTTTTGGTCACGTTACAGCACACGCACATTGGTCTCGAGTCTTCGGGTGACTCTGATGAATTGAACGCCTGCATAGAAGTTGTTGCCGGGGATAGCTACCAACACTGACTGGTAAAGCCGTGACCTTGGAAGAGTAAGGTGACAAGGTGGAGTAACATAAGAAATTTCATAAAAAATATAAATGAGATTCCCAAAAATAAAAAAAAATTCCCCAAACTTGTGAAATTGTCCCTCAATATATATACGCCAATGCAATTAACAATGCACCTACGTCAAGCGTTGCCACTGAAAAACCAACAAAGTAGTATCCCTCTTGTCGACCATAATTATGGTATGATAGTATCTTGATATTTTTCCGCTATTTTCTGAAATTGTGGTACGTAAAAAATGCAAAAGAAGTCAATGAAAAATGCAAAAAAGTGCGGTTTTAAACAGAATCACATTGCTATTGATCAATAAGCTCCTTTTCCTTCAGTCGTTGCCCACTCAGCAAAACAAACTTTCAACACATCAAAAGACCTTGAGGGGCGCAATAACATGTTCACCTCGAGTATTCTTGGCTCTCAGACACCAGTGGAGCTGCTCTGTCGCGTTATACATACACAGAAAAATGAACTTTTCCAAAGTACCAACCAAATTACACATGATACCGTAGTCAAAATAAGAAAACAACTTATCGTCAGCCACATGCATTGCATCCGCTCTCAAAAGCCACCAAATAAAAAGTTGGAGACCCGTTTTGTTAAGTGCAGGCCTTAACAATGGTAGCGCACTCGATACTTAAATGTGTGTAGCAAATACCGTAGACTTTGTTCGGAATTTCAATGAACTTTGTGGCGAGTAGCTACTTTTAGAGGCATCGTGATGATGGCCCTGAACTGACCTTTATAAGAAAATTTATGACATGGCTATCCATACGAACAGACCTGTTCAAAGCACGTTCTATGTACGACATGGATACTACGAAGTTGGGTGACGTGTCACAACCCTCAATGATCAAAGACTGTTAGCCAAATGCAACTTCAAGGTTAGATTTAAATTGTTAACAAGTGCACACACAAGAAAATCCACAAGAAACCTTTCGTTTTCTTGGGGAAAGGAAGAGATTGCTGCAAACTGAATGGACAATTTGAAGGTAATGCTTAGAGCATTACTATATTAACCATTTCACAAGCAACACAGGTCAGTGGCTGCCGCACCACATTATAGTGATATACGACAGTGTCAAAAGAGATTTAGCTACACACTTGCTCGCAACGGCATTTACCACCTAGTGATGGTGCAACTTGCAGTACACATCTCTTAGCCAAAGTAGTCCATATACTGCCCCTAATCTCAAGTAGTCAAGGACACATTCTAAATGGTATATTAAATACACTCCATGTTCTACTCGAACTTGGGCAGCCAGATAGAACTGGAGGACAAAAAAAATAAAGGCATGCTGCTGGAGGTGTACTTATCGTTCTAAAAATGGTCGTCAACAACCACGCTCTAAATGGTCATATTTCAGTGCCATTCCAGACTATTAGAAACAACCCAAATTGTTAACAAGCCGGTCACTAACATAATAAATTTAGGGATGTACAGAAGCTTCGGCAGCGGCTTCGGTCAAGGCCAGTTTCATCTTGCAGGAGCTTTGGCTTTGGCAAATTGTCGATTGTTTTTTGCGCAATTTGTAGAAGTTCTGCCATACTTTCCACTAGCCATTGCTTTAGTTTTCATAATTCAATAGACTTACTGGGGATGCGCCGAGACCGGAACCTTGCCGAAGCGCCGCCGAAGCTTGGTACATCTCTTCTCAAATTCAGTTCCTGGTTCGTTCCTGTCCCACCACAAATTTAAGCAACGCGTAAAATGTCATCTACCACATCACCATTGGCAAATGAATCCTCACTGCCATATGCAAAATTTAGGTAAGGTATTAGTGAAGGCAAACAATCTTGCATCACACATAAAAGAGCTCCACACAGATACTATAAAGGATATTTGGTTTTAGGTGGAACTGCGAGAAGTAACGTCGAATACAAAATATTGATCGTTCAGCAAATAGTAGGAGGAAAGAGAAATATTCTTAGCCGCGCGAGTATTCACACCACGTAAGTTATGACTAGCTGCACTCTAATTAGCACGAACCAATTGCCACTGGCTTTAGCGGACAGAAGTACAGAAATGATAGAGATAACGATTACTTAATTGTAGAATTAAAATGACCAAGAAACAGAGAGCTACGTGCTACAGTAGGATATAGAAGAATAGAAAACGAGAAAATAACTTACACAATATAACAAAGATTAAAAAGAAAAGGGGTGAAGTGAGCAATATTATACACATTATCATACAAGGAAAATTATAACGTCTAAAAAAATTTGCATTGCAGAAAGTTTAGCTCCGAGCATTTAAATTATCTTATGTGCAGCTGTAAATACTCGTCCTGATGATAACGCGCCACTGTATGTATCGTCCTGATGACAACATGTAGGTACATACTTCGAACTGCAGTGCGATTTTGCACACAATTTACGCTGGGACCACACTGTGCAATGGCACGCTTAACTTATGAACGGACATTCAGCTCGCACGCTGTTCATGCTACCGAATTTTACGGTGTACAGGATGACGAGTGAGGTGAATGCCTGCACACGAGCTGGAGGCGCAAATTTAGCGTGTGGTCCCACATTATTATTAAATTATTACGGTACTATATTGAGGGTTTTCCCGCCGTAGTCGATGGGTTCACTGTGGTCCCACAAATGCACCAATCGTATTAGTGTTGAGACCCGCCCTACTATAAACACAGCATAAAGAGATTAATGCGTCTACACAAAAAATAGACTGCTGCGCTCACAAACGAGCCATGGCAGGCACAGATAGAAACAAACCCAGCAATTGCAGATCGGTGGAGAATTTCTAAAACAATAAGAAATAATTATTATAGATCCAAAACGTGGCAGGTTATTCTAGATGAATTTTTTTCCAGTATAGCCATAAGTGCAAGTAATAATTGCACGAAAAACTACGGTTGTTGCCTCCCCCAATAGTCTGACAGGCACTGAGCCCCGAATAGACACTGCCAGTGGATATGGAGGTACACAACACTGTTGAGATACGTCCTCGCTTGACTACAGCGAGCTGCAAAATGACGAGAGTTACTGTATATGCAGGAGTATAAAAGCCGTCCGAGGCCCATGCGCACTGTCGCTGTGGCAGAGGTTCGGGGCAACTCAGAATACGCACAATCTCTGAGAAATGTCGTCCCAGTAACGCCTGCAGGAGCGGGCAGGAAATACATGCAGCCCGATTAATGCGCGATATTGCAACGGGGCACGGGAGGACGTGCTAATATTGGAACACTCACTGGGGGAGACCGCCATAAGAGACACGGGAGCACATGACAAAGCTCACCCAACACGCCCACGCTTGAGAAACACTGGGGAACAGGCAGTATAGAATTGACTAGCAGTGCTGAAGCTCACCGTACGCAACATTCGGCTTTCGCAATTACCTTGACAATAAATCTTTTGAAATGCTAATTTAGATTGTACAATTAGTAAAGTCTGTACATGCGACAGTTCAAGGGTTGTCGATGGCAGATATGCAAACAAACAATGTGAACTTTGATAAGTAGGGGTTTTAGCCAGAAAGTAGCCGACTCTCTTCAATTTAGGAGATATGTATAATTGCAAAACATAAGGAGCTCATAAACCACAAGGCTGGAACCCAAGCACGCCGCAGAAACACCGTGGGTATACGTCGGATTCAGCTAAAAAGAGTACCCAATGCATCGTGAGAGAAAGAGAGACTTTGGCCCCTCCACGCATTCAGGCGTTTCCCTGGGATTATTTTCAACGTAGCGTGAGCTCGGAACTTAACTAACGCGATAATGTGAACTTTTTATCTCTCGTGTGCATACCACTTCAGTGTCATCAGCAAAAAATACAGGAACTGGTCAAGTGGGATAGGTGCTATTCTATGCATATCAGGCTGCGAGATTTCACTGCTGGAGACGCACCGGAATGGGAGTAGGATCTCAATTTATGCTCGGAATGAACGTCAAAGCAAATACTACTGCTTCGTAGGGGGAGACAGTAACCGGAGTGTGACCCATACTTTCCTATGCTTTGAATGAACGCCGCAGTAATATCCCATGTTAGGCACCCAATACAAGGGTTTGGTAAAAAAGATATGTGCCCAAGAATTTGCAAGCAATGCAGTAGCTAGTACCCTGACAAGACTTTGCTACAATACAACATGTCCTAAAGCGTCACACCTTTCTTTGGACTGCGAGGCACATCAGAAACACATAAGTCGCAAACAGCAAGGACATACGCATATGCCTGGTACAAGCGCATATAATGAGATGATGATATTGTATAAAACCACCACATGAATCAAGGTTGAAAATATTTAAATCAAGTACACTAAAAGTTAAGAGATAAAATATGGTAAGAAGAAATAATCTAAAAATAATTATTACACAATATATGTAACATGATACACTAAAGCAGTAAGCATTAACACTCGCATAGACAGATAATACCTTAACGCTAGCAATTATATACTACATTCAGATCATTGTAACTGATGTCAAGACAAAAACTCTCCATACACCAGAAACTTTGTGAAATGGAAAGGTACGTCGCACATTACACCGTGTGTACGGCCGAAGGCATTGCCATCCAAGCCGTCACATATATAGCTACTTCTCCGCCCTATGCACTGACACAGTAACTAACGAACCTAGTGACGAGTCTATCCGAAAATCCCCAAGAAGACACGGTAGTTGTTAGGCGCACAAGAGTCATACGAAACACAAACAAGCAGGCCTGCAGAGCCAAGGTGATCAACCGAGTATGCCAACCTATGCACCCATGTGATAGGTAACCAATGCAGCAGCACTACATTTCAGAAAGCTGCATATGCAGCAAGTGATGGACCTAGATACGTGGGAGAAGCCAGAGAAAACAGAAAGTGATTGTACTGTTAATGTATATACTAGGTACGAAGTAGTAGCTAAAACTGCTTCTCTTTCCTGCACAGGGGCATGGTTTACTAAACCTCAACATGAAAGCATGACTAGAGGGTGGATACTCAGTCAGCTGCTGAAGGAACCCCTAATAGCTTTCGATAAAGACTAGTACAATAGGATCGATTTCCGAAATCTAAACATTGATTTCCAGAACTTTATGGTTTAGTTTCTAAAATTTCAAGTGGATCTCATGTCAACTCTTCATCACAGTTGTCAGGAAGGCGAACGGTACCATTGGAAAACAATAATACCTAGTAGTAGAATGCCAGAATCAGGTGTTTCAGATGTGTTCTTTGACAAATGATATGAAGTATCATACAAGATGGTGACCCGAAAGATATATACCTATACCTAGGTGCATAGTGCGTGCCACTCAGTGCAAGAGACAAACAAGCTGACAGTTCTCTTGATTAGTGTACAGAGCAGCGATGTTTTACAATTCCCGCGTATCACATGATAAATCCACTCAACTGCTGCTGTGAAACATTTCATAATGCCTGGTAGACGTGGCTTGAAATGCAGCATAATTTATCTGTTCGCTTGATAACATTGCCCTAGCAACTTCCCTACCAGTACCATATAGCTAATATAGCAAGCGATGTGCCTTTTGCATAGCATTATCATACTTTTTATAAATGTTAACTACTAGAATTATCATTTATACCAATAAAGGCGACACTTGTTATGACTCTCAAGTGTGAATCGTTTCACGGTCCTCCTTTCAGAACCGTTTCAAGTTAATATTTGAAGAACAACAGCAATTTACTGCAACTGTGAAACTCTGCTAGCTATCATACGTTGATAACATCCAGGAAAGAATTATCACCCCTGACTTTACACTAGGCAATGCTTCAAACGTCCGCACATTTTTGGAATCAGAGACAACTCCTAACTTGGTGCACAAGTATTACCATCACTTAATTAGTTGCCACTCAACAATCAAGTAGATGAAAAGTACAAACTTCCTAGATATTTTTACAGCGGGTAAAAAAGAACGTCCACAGACTCGCCCTTCATCAAAATTTGTAAATACATTGTAGAGGAATACTCCAAACGCACCAAGCTAACTTCCACCCACAAGCTCACCAGTAAGATTACACACCGACAGAGTATAATATTTACATTATTTATCCATAGGCTAGATACAAATTGACAGGGCAAGCAAAGATGCCTAAAGCAACAGCTAGATATATCTGTTGTCAGAACTCTGAGAATCCCATAGCGATCTGCAGAACTAGAGCAGAAACCTCTACTGCTGGCATGTAGGGCAGAATGGGGGAACTACATTAGCTACACAAGGGATTTCCTAACCATACAGAGAGGGTATTGTATCAAGAGCACAAGTCAACTTTGGGCACAAACCAAAACACCAACACAGTCAAGTAAAGCGACTTGTCCGACCTGTATTGCGGTTCAAAACCATCATGTGCCGAAAAACTGGACAAACAAAACATCCGCCGCAAGGCAATAATAAATTTCCCAAAGTGCTACAGTTTTGCGCGGGAAGATTATGTAGTCTAAGCTTCAACTTCCTTTAGCTCAGAACACTACAGGCGCTTTGGTCAACTACACACAAATGTAGCACAGACAGCACAGGCAAGTTACTGGCAGAGCTAACTAAGGAAACTTGATCTTAGAGGGTTGGACCAGGTTGCACGGTAGCTATATGTAAAGCATAAGGCGATGAAGAGGCCTTCTGCAGCTAATAGTCAATTTGGGTTTAGCATTTCAGATATGGATTCGAATGTAGCTATATAATTAAGTACTGCAATCACACAGGCCATATGCAGTTCACACATACACTAGCAAGACAAGTGGGTGGCTTCCTACGTCCAGTGCCAAGTAAGGCAAAGCAGAGAGACTGCCGAGTGCATCATAGCCATCAATGCTTCAACAGTCACGCAAGCATTCCGTACAAGTCTGAGGAAAGAAAACTCCCAATCAACACAGTAGCTAATAAGTAGCCTAGGAACAACTTACATGTTTTATTCTCCGTCAAGTGATGCCCACAGATTAGCTGGATGAAATTTTTGCCCGTGCCGAACCATAGCAAAAAGGCGATCACATACAGGTAAAATAAATAATACACATATAAATATAATTCCTACAGAAATAATCATCTTTTATGAAAACCTAGGTTATTAAGAAGAAATTGAAGTGATTTAGCATGTGAGAACATGCACCATTTCCCTATTCAGATACTGTACGTCTCATCTAGAAAGAAAAATCGACCGTTAGTTACCGGAAAACGATATTCTTAAAAAAAAAATTTCCCCATTCGCTCAATGCTCAAAACATGTCTCGGAAAAGTCAGTCTTTGATGATACGGCAATTTCTGGCTAAAACACAGAATGTTGATACACTGACTCCTCTCCGAATTTAATTCCCAAGTAGAAATTCCTAACATCTTACCAATATATACGACACCCACAAGCACATCATAAAATTACCCAAAACGACAAAATAAATAACTTCGCATAAATAGAGCAACTACAGTTCTTACGATCTGCTTTACATTTACAAGGAGAATGAATAATAAAATAAGGAGCGCATCGCTCGTACAAAGAAGCCGATATTGTCGGCAAGGTTATCACCTCGACGGGAGCTCGTCATACCTGGGACTGTACCTCAATTTAGCGACCACCAGATTTGGAGTGAGAAATGAGCCACTGCAGTGTGATGTCTATGTTGTCTTTCTCCTTACATGATATGGAATAGCAGCAGATTTCTCGGTCCTGGATGGCAGAGAGGTTCCTGTAATATAAATATTACATTTAAGTATGCACATCACATGACTCAAAGGAGGCCACGATTGGTATTTCAAATGCTGTAAAGGTATACTAAACACAACACAAAACTACTACCGTACTTACTGTCTATTACTGCTTACTGTCCAGTGTTTACTCATAAGCTGGGAATCATAACAGAAAATTTATTAGGAGTACCATAGACCACATCATACATTGACTGGACATTGAAATCAGGTCTCTCGTAATTGGGCCCGGAGACGTATTTACTAAGTGTTAATAAAATGAGTTCTAATAATCACAGAGACTTCAAACAAAATTAATTTCTTACAGAGCAGGGAATTTAAATGCACAATCATATATTTTCAGTACGAGATATATACACCTTCGGACCCAAAAAAAAGGGAAAATTAAGTCATAATTTCTAGGAATATTAAAATTTTATACAAAAAATTGGCTCAAAGATACTACACCTAGTGTGCTTTAATATCACATTCAATTCTGTTTTTTCCAATGAATGGTTTGAAACAATAACCTCAGAAATTGATGAAGTTTGTAAAGCTCGCGGTAGACCTCATCCCAATAGCCGCAAAAAAGAGACATTACGAAAACCCTGTAGTGTTAAAAAAAATTAAAACCGCAGTAAACCTATATTGGTAGCAATAAGCTAAAAATCTAATACAAAGAATGACCGTCGTGTGTTTATAAATATACTAGTGGACCCGTGCGTGAAGAATTCACGCAATAACCTATACGTTTGCGTAATGCCTCTAGGCCGGTGCGGAATCAAGGAGGTTCTAATAGAGAGGAGTGCACCCTATCTATTTAT
>LQNS02278159.1:15191421-15202417 GCA_001587735.2 Parhyale hawaiensis
AGGATCAATGAAGAAAAGAAGAAAATTAAGAAGCAAATAAGAGAAGAGGAGATTCCGCACCGGCCTAGAGGCATTAGGCAAACGTATAGGTTATTGCGTGAATTCTTCACGCACGGGTCCATTAGTATATATAGAACTAAGAGATAAAGATACCAAGACAGCCACTTAATGATATTAAAACATAATTTAGGGCTGATACAACCTTTCATTACTGAAACCATCTAAAGCTGCACTGCCTGCACATTGTGTTAATATCATTTCACATAGCTGTCGATGTCAGCGGGAATTGGAAACTTTCAAAGTTCCGTACTGCATGTCAGGTGGTAAGAGCAGAGCTTGGTAAATCTTCCTAAGTTCTTTCACTGCTAGGTGGGAAAACCGAACTTAGGATTTTGGTGGAGCGGCAATAAGAATTACTGTATACAGTATTTGTATCTCAGGGTCTTTCCCAGAGTATCCCTGTTTCTGTGTTTATTGCCCTACGCATCATCTCTCGGTATTACCTGGAGTACCTTCTTCCCATCTTATGGGATTTTGTCGCATGGCCGCTCCTATTTTAAACCCCGGATGGTGTCCGGGGAATAATCTCTGTGACTATAATCTTGTCCGACTATATATGGCTTCTTTGTGCCAAATTAGGAATCTAGAACTTTTCCTTAATGTTTTAGAGCTCTCTCAAATGCAGATGTGGACCTGCGAGTATTCGTAAAAACTCCAATTTACTGAAGGTCTTCTTTCTCCTCTTAATTTGTAGAAGAGCGAGTGGACCTTCGTACGGATTCTGGAAGCAAGAGAGATCCCTTAACGTCTGAGTCAACCGTCAGCCTGACTAACACTACATTACGTCTTACCTCTGGCGACGGCAGAGAGCCATACCATATCGAAAACTGTGAAGTCTTACTCAGTTATGAGGTGTACCTTACGCCTGGGCGAGGTAACTATTATTTGAGGTCTCCAGATTACCATCTTGGACCTTACATCCTTCTTCTTTGCTACATTTTTCCGTGCAACCGCCAGGACTCGTTAGAAAAGCGAGCTAACTATAACAGAGCTGTTTCTTCGGGACGCCTGCTGGGAACTCTGGCTAGGAAAAACCCCTCCAATCTATGGGGGAGGACATTCATCCGCCTACGTTGCAAAAAAGGGGCAGGTCAATAAGAGATTCTTGCCTTGGAGACACTCTCTTCCTGCTTCTGCATACTCTTGCTATCTTGTTCGAAGCAGCCCATTATCAAACGCTAGAGCCTCTCAAGCCTCTAGGAGGTGCCATGTAGCAAATAATCTGTTCTTTCGTTCACTGCTGTAGGCCCCCTTATGGTTCTAGATCTGGACTGTCTGTCTCTGTCGTGGAAGAATAGGATTACAGTACTTGTAGCCGCTCTGCAGCCTTCTACTTGGGTTTGATAGAGAACCCTAGTTTCGGCGTTTAAAGCGATTGCTCACCCAAGATGAAAATCGATAATTTACCCAGAGTGGAGTTTAGATGAGAGTACACTAGTTTTTAGCTTACAAAAACCGGCCACCACTTTGCTCAGCGAACCGCAGTATATAGCTTGACGGAGGAAAAACAGTTTCTATTAATTAGAAAACCGGAGCTATTCCTGTGAGAAGAGCTCACGATCCACCCTCCGGGTCAATTTCCTCTTACAGTCCATGATAGTTTGTAGTGGACGGATTCTTAGTTCTTCTCCGCTGAGCTAGCACTCGGCTCTACTAGCCCGCGTATACGACCTCGCGCTTCGAATATTTGTCCATAACTAAGTCTACCTCAGTCCGTTAGTTCTTAGTCAAACAATGCCGTCCTGCTTATTTACACTAATTAGCGTGTAATTAATTTACAGGACATGTTCCAGAAAGTCTGTAGGGTTTTCGAGGCAGTGGTTCTCTCTCTTTGTGAGTAGTTTGTCTTGAAGCGATCTGATGCCCAGAAGGTCCCCTCTGAAGGGAAAATCTTTCTTCCTGGTAGTAATTTACCGTAATTTGTTTACTCTAATTTAGGAGGCTTTGTGAAGCCACGAACCTCAACCGTAATGTACCGGCAGAGAACTGCACCGCACTCTGGATGGTCTGAGTTTACCCTGGCTCTTGAGGATGTTAATAGTTTTTAATTTCCGTCTTCACAGAAATGACCATTAACCTGTTTAACCAGACTAGGACCTCTGCGATGTCAGGCCGCCACTGACTCATCGCGATATTTCACTATATCGGCCGGAAGTCTAGACGAGGAGGCAGCCGTTGTGTATCGAGGTTTTGGCTAGCCCTAGGAAGGCACTGGTAAGGTACCTGTTGATGTGGCCCTGTACCTCTGGGGGCTCTTTTCCCTGTGCCCCTCCCCCGGGCCTTCTGTTAGTCTGCCACGTTCGTAGAGCCCCTTGTGCCTAACCGTCGTTAGGCACCGTCGGTTTCTCGTTGAATCCTACTTTCAATTTTCAGACTCGCCAGAATCCAGATCTATGTGGAACCTGGGAGTCTCTCTCTCGGTTTACCGTGTTGCTCCACTGTCTGGTTGGCCTTCATAACTGAGCCCTAGTACAAGTGTCTAAAGGTTAGGCCAGCGTGTTGACTATATTGTGCTGCTATTAAGTAGTCCCCATTAGGAGCGAAGAAAAACTCTAGTCCCTCCTTAGGGCTCATATCGTCCTTACCACGGGAAATAGTTCGAAACCATCCTAAGCGCCTGGAAAGTCCCGTAAGAACAGGAGACTATAGACTATGAGGAAAAACAGGCTTCTCCTGTTTTAAAGGCTGTCTATTGTTAGAGGTCAGGTATACCTTTCGTCATCGGTATTTCTTCACCTGGAGAAAACAGAAATCCCTGTTTTTTTTTTCTTTTCTTTTCGATAGAAGCGGCATATCTCTTATGCTGGTCGTATAACCAATTCGTAATCGGACCTGTTTTTTGGCCAAGACCGGGACTCCTCCCTCATGGCGGAAACAGTGCTAACAACTTTAGCTTTTGTTTACGTCGTCCAAAACTCGGCCACCTAAGTACTCATTGTACCCATCGGTATTAGTGAGGTCAGAGATTCAGAGGTTAGACGAGAATGCTTGGTGTACTTTATCTGTCCGTTTATGAAGTATCTATATATGGTAACTTTTAGTTAGTCTTATGCATCGACCCGAGAATGAGTTTATCAGGTTTTTCTAGGATCGACTTCAATTCAGTCGTTGGGAGGCAATTTTGAGCCCCTGCAGTTTACCGGATGAGGCTGGGAAGCGTCTCCGCGACCCTGAGCCCTCTTAACGTACTTAGTAGTAGGTATTTACATATAGTGCACCTTCCTCTAATCTTCAAGCTCGATCCTGGGAATAGTAGGATCCTAGAGCTCTCGTTGGGTTGACTCCATCTCGAGAGATGGGTACTCTTTCGCATTCTTGGTTATGGAAGTGATCATATCTGGTCCCTTGCCCGGTAAAGGGTCAACAATAGAGTAGTAGAGTGGATTATAGTGTCCTTGTCACGTCGTGACGACTTCAGAGCACTTCGTTCAAATTATGGGTCAATCTAGGGTAATCGGATGAATTATAATGTCCCTGTAAGATCGACACCCTATGTAATTGGGAGATCAGTCTGCCCCCTTCAGCTTTATTTAAACTTCTGGCTCGACCATGAGAAAAAAGTTGGCTAATAGTGCCCCTCTTAGGCCGTTTCAAGATCGTTGAAAGGAAGCAATTCTGCTAATTCGACTGTTTATCTGTAGGGAAGGGAGCTTTTCGGTCGCCTTGAGCACTCCCGGGACATTCTTTAGTGTCCATATCTATATAAGATTATGGTGCACTTTTAGCTTAATTTTATGGGTCGACTTTGATAACTGTTGTGATCATATTACTGACTTGACCTGTCGGTACTCAAATGATCCTGACGGGGCCTCTCAGCCTGTTCTGAACCAGAGATCAGGAGATAGTGCTAGTTTTAGCCCATCTACTGATCACCTAGTGGTATTCGTCGCGCGTGGTGATTACCATCGCTCTTGTCGGCATTCTCGAGACCCGAGATATGCTGCATCCCACAGCTGGTGTTCATCGACTAAGTCGGAAAATTTTTCTTTTCTGGAGGTCAGATATAAAGCTCGCTAGCTTATTAACTGATCTCCCCAGCCGGTACTCTTCGACCGTGACGGACTCCTACAGTTGGGAGTGCGATATCGCTCACATCGGAATCTCCTTCTGCTAGTGGACAGTCTCTCAGCTGCTCTCGTAGCCGGTAATCTTGAAAATGTCCAACTCCTATAGTCGGGAGTGCGACATCGCTCACCTCGGTATTCCCGTCTGCTAGAGGGCAGAGATGATGCTCGATAGCATATTAACTGATCCCTCAGTCGGTACTCATCGACAGAGGCTAACTCTTACAGTCGTGAGTGCGACATCACTCATATCGGTTTTTCCCTCTGCTAGAGGACAGTTTATTAACTGATCTCCCGCCAGTACTCGTCGAACGTGGAGAACTCCTACGGTCGGGAGTGCGATACCGCTTACATCGGTATTTCCCTTTTGCTAGAGGACAGTATATCCACTGATCCCCTAGCTGGTACTTCTTTGAATGTGCAAACTCCTACAGTCGGGAGTAACGACATCGATTACATTGGTATTCCCATTTGCTAGAGGAGAGTTTATAAACTGATCTCCCCCGATTGATAGCACAGATGCTTCTTTAATTAGATTCCAATCTTAGGCTCAATTTTGCATGAAAAAAAGGAGAGTACTATTTTCTGATCTGATGATTTAAATTTATTAAAGTCTTCATAAATATTCGAGAAAATCTTATAATTTCAGAACCAGTTAACAGTTTTCCATGAATGGGAACCCATCACAGAGCCCTAATTAAAGAAAACTTTCCAAAACGAAAATAAAACTTTTGAAACATTCAAAACTTCCAAGAGTATTTGCGAAGTTAGGTATTTCAACCAAAATGGATTGAAGTTAAAGAATAAACTTAATTATTCTTACTAACTTTAGCCCAAAATTCTGTTGAAAGTTTAGCATCAAGATCATTGCTGCAGGAGTTCAGGAACTGCTGGGCCAACGGCCGTGGCTCACCAGACTACAAAACTTTCATTCAATATTGAAGGCTATAATTTACTTTAATAAACATATTAAAATGTAATTCCAATTCAAAAAGAAGGCTAATAGTCATTAGGCTGGAAGAGCTGATACTAAGTTTCAATGAAAGTCTTAATTCAAAACTTCACAACTTGTAAAGGCCTTTGAGGGAAGTAAGTAATCTCAGATGTAGCCAAGTCCACACCAGGATATAGGCTAAGCGTCAATCGTGTTATTCCAATCTGAGACTAAATCCATGAGGCTGGATGAGACAATTTTTCTAAGTCCCAAAAGCACAAGAAGAATGTGAGTTGAAGTCCCCCAAGCGGGAACTGCAAAATTTATCTAAGTTATTCAGGCCCTCAAATCAGGGAAACTGACCATAAAATCACTAAGTGATAAACTCATATAAGTAACTGAGACCAAGTAAATATCGGATCAGAAAATTTAAAACACTCTCAGGACATATTACTGTTCTGAGGCAAAGTCCCAAAACGCCTATCCCAAAATATTTCTAAGTATCAAAGCACTTAACTGAAGAGAGATTAAGTTTCAAAGGGGACAGCTGAAAATTTTTCTAAGTCCAAAAGGATGAACTAGAAAAATTTTCAAGTGCCAAAAGTATCTCAACACACTGAGACTAAGTCCACAAGAGACCAATCACTGCACTTTTTCCAAGTTTCTAAGGCACAAGAGGAGAGGAGCTGGAGACGTTGATCTCACCGCGACTCGTACTGGAATGCGGCTCAGGGGGTCGGGTACCTACCTATATACCAGTGGGTCTGAGAGGGGTCGGAGCCAAAAAAAAAAAGTTGAAAAAAAAAATATATATATATATATATCTGAGGTGAAGTAACTCTTAGTACCTGCATAGGGAACAAGAACAGAGTTATCAGATTTTAGTAGTTCTTAGACTAACAGGCAAAAGCAGAATGTTAGTATGGTCTTAAGAGTATACTACAGTCTACACCGATATGCTAAGACAAAATGCAGAAGAACTACTGGGGGGACAGCTCTTATACTTTACACAATGCATACCCCACAATTTGGGCTAAGTAAAAAAAAAAAACCGGCAAGAGTAATAATAAAAAAGTATGACGACTCGCCTGTCCTCCTGATCAGGAGTAACCCACGAAAACGCGGGTCGTGGTGCTATCCCACAGAGGTACTCTGCCGGAAGCGAGCCACTGCAAATACACGGTGAGATAGTTTCAGCAGAACTAAATTTTTGCTCCCGAAAAGTTGGAATAAAGAATGACTACGTTTACTATACAGGAAAAAATCAGTTCCTCTCAGCTCCACGGGCACGGCAAGAGAAGTTGGAAGAGTAAGAACTGCATTCAACGTTAATAGCGTTAAGTACCATATTCCAAATTTAGCCTTCTTCTGCGATATGCCTGGTTTATTGCCTACTGAATCCTATCAGAAGAGAGCACGATCGCCAAAATTTCCAACGAGGCAAGAAATACATTCAGATGATAAAGACTTGAGGATTTCACTTTTACCTTCTGCAACCTCGTCATCGTTGATTACGATATCTGGATCCTGGCCAATTTTTCGCCTATTTCGTTAAGAGCGAACACGAAAAAATATATAGCTATACATTGAATGAAGGACACCTCAGAAGAGAATACGAACGACGATGCAGCGCAGTGCTTAGAGAAGCTGTATATATGTATCTGCATTGAGTGAACTTCAATGACGAAAAAGAAGGAATTTTTCCCCATCTATTCTTAAGAGCGTGACACCGAACATATAAACACATATATAAACACACGACGGTCATTTTTAGTGTTAGAATGTAGTATTAGATATATTCCTGGTTTTACCACCGCACCCACGTCATACAACGTGATCCAAGCAGTGAGACTCAATTTAATATGTCGCATCAGTATAAGACCGTTTTATCTCGGTCTTCCTGCTCGTAAGTCTCAGTCGGCCGAGTGCGCTACTACTGGCAGGAAAAAAAGCATAAAGGATAGAACAAGACACGAGAGAGAGCAGAAGTGTCTCGCCGACTACTATAGTTCAGGTATCTCAATGGACAGCCCACCTCACAGAACAGAAGGAGAAATATCGAGAACCTACCGAACTTTACAAAACAAACCTTCTCAGCAGGAGCTCTGGCGAGCTGCAACATCTCCAGTGGAGAAGGCACTGGGACCCTCGGGGTCGTGAGGCCCTATGACCCGAGAGCAGTTCCAGCTTGAAAGAGTACAAACTTTTTCCTCTCCCGACGTGGTATCTAATATTAACTACCGTAATTTTACATCTAATAGTGAAACCGTAATGCATGCAGGAACAAACTAAGGAAGGAACAAAGGGAGACACAAGCAGAATTACTGCATAGTGATAACTAGAGTTACCGTGCCGTCAATAATGACAGCGAAGACTTTGTGAAGACCTGTCTTATGTTGCCTGTAGCATAATCGCAAACATATTAAGGCAGAGCCTTACGTCTATAAAAGGGAGCTCCCTGTCTGGGTAGTACCGCGTGTTGACTGGAAACGTACTTTATGGCTTCTCGGGTTATTACCTATTTAGGGTAGACGATTGAGCTCCCTTCTATACATGTAAGGCTCTTAATAGCTTCCTTGTGTAGGATGCTGCGCAACTGCCAACTTGAATTAGGGAACCATACAGATAAGCGTGTCAGGCTGAACAACACCCAGCTTCTTTCGGTGGTACACAAAAAAGCAACGTTTTTTGCTCGCAGTCGATATTGCTTCTAATAAATATGGAGCTCTGTATCCAATATACTCGAAGGTTGCATATAACTCGGATTCAGAAAATTTTTTCCTCAAAAGAAAATTTGTTCTGTTGAAAGAAGAACCCAAAATAAGTGGAGAAAATAATTTTCTGCAGAGAAATCATTGTGGTCTTTACGTGCCTGCTGACTGCTCCAAAATTTCTTACCAACTGCCTTTATAATTAACAAAATAGGAGTATCAGCTGAAGTTTGGATAAGTAAATCTCAGAAGAGAGTACACATCACGATGGAAGAGATTGTTTAGAGACGCCATATGCATCTACATTGAGTGGACTTCAGCATAGTCAAAGACAGACCGGAATTCAGATACTGAATACTGTTCGAGTGCCATCATCTGCAACCTGGAATATTTCTACCCATCAGTTTTCTATGAAGCTTAGCAGAATGACCTTAGTCTTCAAGCAGATGAATACACTGTTGAAACCAGGAAGCCCAGAGCTAATTTTTGCCTATCTACTTTGTTAAGAGCGTGACTCGAAACCTATAAACAAATAAAAATATAAATTTATAAACACACGACGGTCATTCTTAGTATCTAATACTAAGAATGACCGTCGTGTGTTTATATATTTATATTTTTATTTATTTATTTATTTATTTATTTATTTAGGTTTCGTGTCACGCTCTAGCGAAATAAGTAAAATTTAGCTTTGGCCTTCCTGGTTTCATCAGTGAATTCATCTGCTTGAAGACTGTGGTCATCCTGCCAAGCTTTATAAAAAAAACTGATAGGCAGAAAATATTCCAGGTTACAGATGATGGTACTCGAACCGTAGCTATGTCTGATTCCGGTCTTTTTTTTTGACAATGTTGTAGTTCGCTCTATGTAGATGCATACAGCTTGTCTATGCTATCTCTTCCATCGTGTTGTGTACTCTCATCTGAGATTTCCTTCATTCAAGCTTCAGCTGATACTCATATTTTCTTATTTTGGTAATTATCGAGGCAACTGGTAAGATATTCTTGAGCGGTCAGCAAGCGCGTAAAGACCACAATGATTTCTCGGCAACAAATTATTTTCTCCACAGTTTGGGTTCTTCGTTCACCAGAGCAAGTTATCTCTTGAGGAAGAATTTTCAAAGTCCGAGTTATATGCCACCCTCGAGTATCTTTGATACAGAGCTTCATATTTATTAGAAGCAATTTTCACTTCGTGCAAAAAACGTCGCTTTTTTGCGTATCACCAAAATAAAGCTTAGTTTTGTTCAGCCGTGCATGCTTATCTTTACGGTTCCCTAATTCAAGTTGGCAGTTGCGCAGCATCTTGCACAAGGAAGTTAATAAGAGCCTTACATGTATAGAAGGGAGCTCTACCATCAACCCTAAATAGTTGATAACCTGAGAAATCATAAAGTACAAGTCCCTTCAACACGAGGCAGCTACTACCCAGACAGGGAGTTCCCTTTTATAGATGTCAGGCTCTGCCTTAATATCTTTGCGATGATGCTACATACAAGACGGGTCTTCACAAATTCTTCACTGTCATTATTGACAGCACGGGCACTCTAGTTAGATAATAGATAACCACAGAACATACATATAAAGTGAATAAATTGTTTATGGCGTTCTAATGTTAACATCAATCACACTGAACCTGACTTCAGACATAGGTACCCCACGTAAATGGTGTACCACTCCACATTAGTGGTATCACAAAGTTGGTGTATAGTGGGTATATACCGTACCTAAATGTGTGTGTGCCTCGCCCAAAATGAGGAGACTGTATAAAACAAATTGCTTACATTCTTTCAATAAGTCCTTTTTCATCCAAAGCATTTGGAAGGTCCCTCTTGTTTCCCAATACCAACACTGGGATGCCTGTCAGCTGGGGTTTATCCAAGAGATTGTGCAGCTCATTACGGGATGCTTCAATCTTCTCTGGATCAGCAGCATCCACCATGTACCTAGGTATATATAATACTGCAGGTAACATGTGCAAGTAGGAAAAATGACAAGATGGTACAAAGGTTTAAACTAGAAAATTACCGTTACATATTATGTTAATTTTGCAGAGTTCAAAGCACTTCAACACTCAAATTAAATACAGTATATAGATTATGTAGGTACATACGGTATGTACATATAGAAAGTGTGGCACAGAAATGTATTCCAATTAGTTATCCTGCAGTACCTACCTAACTAGCTAGCATTATTGTGACGAGAAACATTTCAATCATCTTACAGAAAAAAATAACCAAGCTACAGTGCTGAAATTACTACTGAAACGTGAGGTTCAGATTTACCTTTCCAAGTAATAGAGTTACATTTGCTTATATGCGTTTTTCAAAATTAATGCAAAACCCTCGTCATTTGGATCTGTCCAATCGGGGCATTAATGACAGTCACAAAATAGGCTGAATGTTCCAATGAACACTTTTGCAGTGGTAAGCGAAAGGCAGAGTACCTCTGTCGGCTTGCACCACGACTCGCGTTTTCGCGGGTTTCCCCAGATCAGGACGACTGATTAGTCGTCACACTTTGTTACCAACAGAAAAGTACTCTTGCTTTTTTTTAGACATAGTCAAAATTACAGGGTATGCTCTTGAGTAAATATGAGAGCTATCCCCTTAGTAGTTCCTCTGTACTTTGTCTTAGTATCTCAGTGTAGGCTGTAGTACTGTTATAAGACCAGACTAACATTTTGCTTGTGCATGTTAGCATATGAACTACTAAAATCTGCTTACTCTGAACTTGTTCCTTGTGCAGGTGTTAGAGTTACTCCATCTCAGTTTTTTTTTTTTTACTAAGTCAAAATTGTGGAGCAAGCCTCTGTGTAGGTATAGGCCCTGCCCCCCTCTGCCCTCCCTCTCAGACCCACTGGTATATAGGTAGGCACCTGATACACTGAGCCTCATTCCGGACGACGAGCGTACATCTCGCCCTTATGATGCCCAGAACTAAGGGCTTTGGGATAGGGCAGACCTCCAGAGGTACTCTGCCTTTCACTTACCACTGCAAGTGTTCATTGGAACATTCAGTATATTTACAGGGGCTTGCTTCCAGCAGAGTACCTCAGTCGGATAGCACCGACATATCAACAGCGTAGCGTACGGAGCAGGGAGGGATTTGCAGTGGCTTGCTCCGCAGAGTACCTCTGTCGGTAGCACTTAGACTCGCATAGCCGAGGCTTCTCCATGACAGGAGGACAGGTCAGAGTCGTCACACTCATATAAGACAGATAAGTAC
>LQNS02278159.1:15272902-15296540 GCA_001587735.2 Parhyale hawaiensis
CCCGGGCGTTACCGTTACTCGTTACGTTTCAAAAATTGCTAAGGCGATACCGTTACTCGTTACAAAAAGTAACGCCCGTTACTTAAGCCGTTACAGTAACTAGTTACATGCCCATCTCTGCGTATAATATATAATGTATATTACTGCCTGTTGATCTTGCCGCCACAGACACTACGAGGAAACATCGTGATTCTTTTTACCTGTAACTCGTTCAATTCTATGTTTTCCTAAACTTAATTTTAGCCTTCTCAATCTTCTCAATATAATATTCGTATCGTAAAGATATCGTCAGACACCTGTTGTCGATATGCGCATACTCTCATAATTTTTCAAAGATCATGATACAAAAGAGCCAGATCACATTTTCAGATCAGCCTGGGTATCGGCGCTCCATTTACATTACCATCTCAAGTAGGTATCGGTGCATCATAGATAAAAAGTTTTACTTTCTCCACGTCGCAAAAAATATTAAAAACGCACTCATCCACCAATCAGATGCGTTACATAGTCACGTCAACTATAAAAAGCTAATTACTTTACCTTTATTTTTCAAGAATGAATCGTTGGCCCCAACAACTCCAAAAAGTTAAATTGTGTCAAGTACAAGTGCAAAATAGCTGATAATAAACTAAACCTAAACCACTACAGAGAACAATGATTCATAGCCTATAGTTTTTTTTTCTGAAAACAGCTGACCGTAGATCCAACTTACAGAAACGGTGGTTTCCGCTGCAAAATTTACACCAATATCAACTGTAGCGCCGGGATCGGAGGCAATCTAAACTACGGCAGTGACCATAGTTCATGAAAGCATAATCAAAGCACTTGTTAAGTTGTTATCAACTTATCAGGCGCAGAGAGCTTCAGTAACTATGCATAGTTATCAGTAAATGCGATAGACGTGCCCGCGTATAAAGCAAAGAATTATGACATGTAAACCACCTGTGCATTATCATATTTTGGACTATAGTTCCGTCTGCAGAATAGTCTATCATGTTAAAGCAGCTCGTTTGCTGGGCCATGCTAGCTATGGTACGTAGGCTACCATGCAGGGAGTAATAATAACGGGAGAACCAGACAGACATACGAAAACAAAGAACGCGTGTGCAATGACCTATTTTCGGACCAAGCAGCCGCAGCGCTCGCTGCTCGTTTTCCTGCATATTATTTTTTTGTAGCATATATATGTTACCTATAAGATTCAGTCAGAAAGTACTAGTACTGCGTTCTATTAGACAAGCACTTCAACACTTCAACATTGATAATATGTGCAACAAGTTTATACACATAATGTTGAGGGTGCGCTGCAGCTGCTTGGTCTGAAGAAAAAAGTCAGTATTATTACTCCATGGGTACGTACTATTTGTGCGTAACAGCCTTAACAGGTCAGTGTAGGTGATGGCACTAACTTTGTAGAAAATGTTCAAAATTGAGGGTATGATCTATTATGCTTCAACTAATTAAATTCATTAACGCTACAGTATATTTAAGTGACACCTCTATAAAAATCCACAAACAGAAACAAGTAGGCTATTTCTTCCCGTCGGAATGTATTCATACAATAATGCTACTAGACTACTAGTTCAATACACTAATTTGATACATGGCACTAACAATGAGCCTTGCTCATTAAGTTGCAAATTTTTACCATCTAATTAAACTCAGTTGAGAGTTAAAATTGATTAAATTTCTAACAATTGACTTAAGTAAGGTGTCAGCATTAAGCATTAAGGGACTTGGCACAATCAAGCTCGACGCCCAGCCACTTTCAATCATGCTACAGAGGCTAAAAGTAACCCAAGTACATTTACGACAGCTGCAAGCTTCATTTTACGATGCAGTTACCCCGACTCACCGTCGTTGAAACGTTACTCCCGCCCTCAGGTCAAGCTCAGAGCCTTGCGACTATCGCGACCACTGTCTATATGTGATGTATAGCATGAGTCCGTAGTCCTCCGCTCCCCTTCATGCCGCGTTCTTATATGTACTGGCGGTCAGCACTGACTGCTTGGCTGTGTTTCCTGTTTTTCACATTACAAGATATTCATAATTCTAATTCAAATAATATCTGTCGCAAAAAGGTTAGAATCTGAGAGCTCATGTGAAGTAAAGCAATTTTAATTAAAAAATTCAATGTAACTATTTCGAATGACCAGCCGTCCACTCGAGTGTCTATCTCTATTCTTTACACCCTTCTCCTGCCAGTGGTGGTGCACTGTGCCAACTTCTACTACATGTCTATGGCGGAGTAGAGCCGATGTCAAGATAGGATATTCCCAATTGCGCCTCCCGGCCGATTAGTATCACTGTGTGGATCGCCCTTTGACGGAAATAATAATCCACTTGATGAGAGCCGTCATATTATGAGATATAAATACATAATTTCAAATTTACATGTTTGTACTGTCGGTCATGCTGTATGTACCGCCATACATATTGGATGTAATCAGGAGAAATAGTATTAAGCCATGTAGATCTTTCCTCGGGAAGCAATTACTGCATTATCCATTTACCTTACTTTAAGTGAACAAGCAGCACTGTTAATATTAGTAGAAACAATTACTGTATATCTTATTTTACTTCTCGCGCGAGGGTGATTGTTAATTAGCTCTATAGCGGAGCCAGTCCAGTTAACTCGTTTGGTATGTGATGGCACTAAGTCATGTAGATTAGGTTGTGAATATATAGCTGTAATATTTCTAACAAATTAATGTTAACACAATTTTTTTTAATGTAGGCTGTAGTATAATAATCCAAGAACACCTCCCGCCTGTGGAGAACTAAATGTTAAATAAATAAATAAATGTGCTAGTTCTCACTGTCAGGAACTCCTTAAACAGTGTTAAACATATCTACCCCTAATAGCCACCTTTCTCTTACCCCACACCCTTGCCAGCTACTCCTTGACACACTCAATCATCCTCACACTTGCCGCTCCATCACATCCAAGCATTCGAGTCAACCATTTCAGGCCCGTTCTCTCGTACACCACTTCTTCTTGTGCACCTCACTCTTCCAGGACCACTTGAATCATCACCTCTCATTCCTGTGAATATACTGCACACTCCAAGATTAAATGCTCTACACTTTCATCCTCACCCCAGTCACACATTTGGCACACACGACTTCCTAATTTCCATTTCGTTCCACCGATAAGTGCGAGCATTTACACTGTGAGCCTGAGACCGTGCTTGGAACAGCAGGTCGCCACCTCTACTTCCATCATACCAATATTCATACTTAGGACATTCTTCATTCCTGTACCATACTAGAGTTGACTTTTCTTCCATACTTCCTCGTCATTTATCTAGTCCGTATGTCTGCACTCGCCGATCAATTTCTTTCATCCACTGTAGCACACTCCAATCCAGATCTTTTCCTACATCCACAAACACTCGCCATTCATCTCTAGCCAGTTCAAGTACCTGGTGTGCCCACCTAACGTGCAGGCCACAAACATCAACTGGACGTCTACACACTCTCCCATTTGCTCTTGCGGACATTCCACAGGTGCACCTTCCTAGCCCACCTTCCACTATCCATACGTTCCAGTCGTACCTTATAGTTCAGTATGCTCTTCATGATGCGTTCCTTAAATGTGCTCCATCCCATATCCCCTCTGAGTGCCTCTGTTGCTGTCCACCTTGGTGCGCTGAGAGCTGCCCTAGCAACCTTTGTTTTTATCACTTCTAGTTTGCTGATTCCACTCTCATTCGATGGCACAACATCCATACCATAATACATCACACTTGGTACAGCCACCACTTTCCAGATACTCTCAGAATCGTCAATTTTGTTCAGCACGTCTGCTCAGTTGGCCTGACAAAATCCTGTTGAATACACTGCCTCGCCACTCGACTCGCTGCGTAGTATATTGCCTTTTAAAAACAAGATTTTCAAGAACTTCCCAGCAGAATTTACGTGCTATAAGAGGGCGGTCATCTGCAAATTGCAACACAGTTACTACTGGTGTCGCGCACTTAACATTCCTGTCTACAATGACAACTTTGCCTTGCTCGCAAGCGGTAGGGTTAGAAAATTGCTCCAGCAAAGAATATGTCAGGGTAGGTTTCGTACACTTTTCCCCCAAGTATTACCCTTCATGTCGACCAAGAACCCTAAGGCGTCTTTTTGTGGCCACGCTCGTAATCAGAACCACCGTGATAATGATCATCGTGATCACTGAAAAGCACATGAACGGTCAACGATTTAGTAAAGAAACCAGAGACACAATGACAATTTTCGAAAAATATATATATTTGTCGTATTTCTACGGGAAATGATAGGGAATAGATTTCTTATGAGCCTTTATTTATTTTGAAGCCAATGTAGAACTGATCCAGGAATCAAAGATCGTAACTGAAATAAATCGAAAAAATACGGTGATATGGTCAGGAAAACAATATACAAAGACCTGAGGTCCCACACCAAAACACTTCGACTTGTCGATGTGATGTAAATTTGCTACGTGCGGTCACGACTATGTTTTATTTCAGTCCTATTGAGTCCTCCCGTTACATTCTTTGCTTCCTGAACTGAACTAACAGTATTTAAAGCATTTTGAACATACACAGGCATAAAACTAAGAAAACTACAATTCTGGAAGTAAATATTACGCACAATCATCATAACATTATTCAATTTTATCCTTAAATGTAAGAAAACATCATGACCTTGCATTTCATATTTTGAATTTTTACTTGTCCAACGGCTGGAATCACTCGTTGACCACGCATGATTAGCCTGGGAAGGAAATCACGCTGCGATCAATTCTCACCACTGATCACGGTTGATTACTATCAGAAACACGTCAAAATGCGGTCACGAAAACGCGCGAATCATGCGCGATCAAGGGGAATCACCCGCGCGGTGGTCACAAAAAGACGCCTCTAGACGAGTAGAGTTCACAAACATGTGAGCACTAACCTTATTCTGAGACGGTCTTGCTTTGATTAATAATGGTCTATCATCGCCGCGGTGGGAGCAAATTTCATCGCCATCACTTTTGATGGTCAGCTAATCCTAGTTTTCTGGCATGGGTCATATCGAGGACAGCTGACCAGACTCTCTGCAAGAAAATGTTGAACGCAGCTCAACTCTTTCTACCTGTTTTGGGTGGTGAACAAATTTCATCGCCGTCATTTTTCAATGCCAGCTATTCCCAGTTTTTTGGCATGTGTCACATCGAGGAAAACATTCGACCACTTATTGGGTGGACAGAGATATATATGGATGTATATTATTATAAATATATACTTAAATCTTCAATGAAAACATAATCACATCTCTCACTTTGTTCGCGGGTGATAAAGATGCAATCAGCCTTACCCTCTAGAATTCTAGATGATTTTACAGTTTTAGGGACAACCAGTACTCCATGCGAATTGCGGGTTTTAAAATCTCGTTTTATAAAATTATCGACTGCAGATATGTAGCATATTAAAGTGTCAATTAAAATTAAATCAAAAGGTAAACAAACCAATCACTCTGCATGCTTACCTTCAATGCTTGTATAAGATGGGATATCTCCGAAGGGTTCGAAAACGTTGCTCGAACCTAGAGAACGCGTTCATTATATCTAAACGTTCGGATAGTAGCACAACATGCGTATAACTTCGCCACACCGCGCGCATTCCTACGCTACTTCCGGAATTTTCCGATGTTGCCATCGGGATAGCATGAGAGCTGGTCATTCGAAATAGTTACATTGAATTTTATAATTAAAATTGCTTTACTTCAAATGAGCTCTCAGATTCTAACCTTTTTGCGACAGATATTACTTGTATTAGAATTATGAATATCTTGTAATGTGAAGAACAGGAAACACAGCCAAGCAGTCAGTGCTGACCGCCGGTTGTATATTCTTGCGCCGTACTTCCCCTCGCCTCCTGATGCCTGAGTACGATATGTAGTGTATATCTGTCACCAGCGCTATCAGCGTTCCGAGACTCGAACTGGACTCCCGCCCTCATTGCAAAGTTGCTGCCACTCAGCCCCATACTGCATCGTAAAATGAAGCTTGCAGCTGTCGTAAATGTACTTGGGTTACTTTTAGCCTCTGTAGCATGATTGAAAGTGGCTGGGCGTCGAGCTTGATTGTGCCAAGTCCCTTAATGCTTAATGCTGACACCTTACTTAAGTCAATTGTTAGAAATTTAATCAATTTTAACTCTCAACGGAGTTTAATTAGATGGTAAAAATTTGCAACTTAATGAGCAAGGCTCATTGTTAGTGCCATGTATCAAATTAGTGTATTGAACTAGTAGTCTAGTAGCATTAATGTATGAATACATTCCGACGGGAAGAAATAGCCTACTTGTTTCTGTTTGTGGATTTTTATAGAGGTGTCATCTAAATTACTGTACGCGTTAATGAATTTAATTAGTTGAAGCATAATAGATCATACCCTCAATTTTGAACATTTTCTACAAAGTTAGTGCCATCACCTACACTGACCTGTTAAGGCTGTTACGCACATATAGTACGTACCCAGGGAGTAATAATACTGACTTTTTTTCAGACCAAGCAGCTGCAGCGCATCAAGTTTGAAGAGATGTTCAAAACTTAACTAAAAGCACTTGCTGAGTAAACTGAACTTGGCTAACATCTTGAACGCCATTTTTTTTGTAATTTAAGGCTCTGTTCACGAGGGCTCATCAAAACATTCGGACGATAAGCTGAAGAAACTCGTTTTTTTTTTTACTAGCGTATCTAACAACCATAAGCCAAAGTTCCTGTCTGCTGTTCCGAACATATTACTGTGCGTTCACTTAATTCAGTGGTGTAGGTAAGGAGGGGCAAGGGGAACATCTGTCCTCGGCCGCAGAATCTAGGGGATGCCAAACTGAGTCCGAATTATAACATAATGCTAATAAAACAGCATATACGTTTGCAATTAATCAATGAATGAAATTTGCGATGCTGTGTAGCGTACTATAGGGAAACATATTGTCCCTCTTGCGGTCTTGCGCCAGTGCACCTCGGACACAGCTGGTAGCCTCTTTGGGGCTCAGTGGGCCATTGGTTGAAACTGCGTTAGCAAGAAACATGTGTTAACCTTTCTTGAAAGAGTATGCAACTAATTGAAACTTCTTATTACTGTATGCCCAATGCTGTGCTATCATTGGCGTACGAAGCATTCATCGCCGCGGGCCACCGCAAAGGCGCGGAACGCAATGGGATTCGTGAAAACTTGGGGCGCATCGGCGCTGGAGCACGGGCAAATTAAGAGGCCCTCCCACCCTTCAGAATTACAGTATGTCAAGACTTTGCATCAGTTGTGAAGCGAAGCCATGTCCTGCCTTTGCATAAATTGTATAGTGAAGCCATGTCCAGACTTTGCATCAGTTGTGTAGTGAAGCCATGTCAAGACTTTGCTTCAGTTGTGTAGTGAAGCCATGAAGCCATGTCAAGACTTTGCATCACTTGTGAAGCGAAGCCATGTCCAGACTTTGCATCAGTTGTGTAGTGAAGCCATGTCAAGACTTTGCATCACTTGTGAAGCGAAGCCATGTCCAGACTTTCCATCAGTTGTGTAGTGAAGCCATGTCAAGACTTTGCATCACTTGTGAAGCGAAGCCATGTCCAGACTTTGCATCAGTTGTGTAGTGAAGCCATGTCCAAACTTTGCATCAGTTGTGTAGTGAAGCCATGTCAAGACTTTGCATCAGTTGTGAAGTGAAGCAATGTCCAGACTTTGCATCAGTTGTGTAGTGAAGCAATGTCTAGACGTGGGAGAGCAAACGGCAACATTTACGTGTCAGGCCTATAGCACGAGAGTCTGAATTGTTCATTGCGGCTGTACGTGTAATGCACAGTAACTAAGAAACCACAGAGTGAGTTATACGACTGATTTACGGTTGTAGTTGCACCACCAATCCTTTTATTTACATGACAGTATTACTGATGTTGTGCCTGGAATAAAAAAAAAAACACACTTCCTTAATTGCCAGGAAAGACCAAGTATTCTAACTCTCCTACGTCAAAGAAAACACTCCACTCCTCAATTAAAGGTTAGAAACAAAACAATGAAGTTCCGATATCTCAAAACCCTTAAACACTTTCGTTTTCAGGGAATTCATGTTGATCTAAAAATACATATATGAACTGAGAGGACATATGTAAACTAGTCTTTTCACCTCCTTCAATTAAGGCGTCTTTGATTTGCCTACTTGATTAGGGAGAATTTGGTTTACGATTATATCCGAGTACGTTCGATTAATCATGGGGCTCGTTTGACTGGGTGCCAAAATTAAGTGTTAGAGGCTTGACTTGTTCGAAACTTCACCCAGGTACATTGGCTTCGACCCGCTAAATTGAGTTTCAGACAATGACCTTCAATCGGTTACCCTTGACACTACAAGAAATACAGTCTTGGTCCGTAACACGAAATTCTCAGCATGTCGAACATTATCGAGTTGCTGCTCACGTGCACTTGTAATACAATTCAAAGAGACAAAACCAAAGCTTCTGGGTGAAGATTCGAACAAGTTAAGTATCAAAGGCTCAATTTTAGCTCGCTCCCGATAGAGCATGGCCTTTTTCAATGGGACGCGTTTATCACCTCAATCTAGATTTAGAGATAGTTTGGAAAGCGGTTAATCAAAGACACTTCTCATGAGCTTGAAACTTATTCTACGAGCGCAGTTTGTTTTCCAGCTAGAAAATATGTACAATGCAGACACGAATTCCGGTGTTAATGTTCAAACTTCCCGTAAACAAGCAAATCGAAAGCAATCGGAAGAAACCTGATTAGCGATCCAACGAGATAAATCGCAGCCGCTTGTAATCTTTGTATTTTATCGCTGACCTCGATAACTGACAGCCACAACTAAAGGACGCATATCAGTTTCCTGATGAATATCGATTTACGTGCAGAACCTGGATGACAACGCGGAATAAACCAGACTGAGAGTACAGTATATAGGGTCGTCATGTCCCAGGATTTCATCAACTGCAAACATGTATGAGTATGCTCGCAGTCAAGTATTCACGAAATCATACTAAATTGTGCTTAGGCCTACATGTAAAACGGGCATTTTTTTCTGCGCACAAGTAAAATATATTTTTGTATAAGTACTAAAAGTATTGCCAGTTGTATTAATTTTTATGTACTTACGTTACAGTGTGCTGAATTACTCTTGATATTTAGTGCAGAATACATGTTGGGTGTGTGGTACTGCTTTAAATCATTGTACCCTATATGGTGGCACTTATTCATTATTCAGAATAAATGTATTGAGAGTGCTACCAAAATAGTAAGATTGGCGGTTACTTGCGATGCAAGATATGCCTAAAGAAACTGCATAGGTGCCAGAGGAAATAAAGGTATTGATAGAAAGTAGTGAAAGATGCATACAAAAATATACGAAGGGAACAGAGAAAATGTTATTGCCTCAATCTTTAACGGAAGAGCTCGGTGCATTTGTGTATACAGGTGACCAAAGAACAAACTTTTAAATGCATCAGAAATGCAACCTATCTCGGTAAAATGAATTAAATCCCTATTCGTTTCTTAATCATTGAAGATGCATTGTTGAACTTCATAATATCTATATTTAAACGCAAATATCCATTGAGAGTAGACTACTCACAGAATCGTATCGCCTACTGACAGTGAAAATGAAACAAAACGTAAAATATTTGCTGTTCCTCATCGACTCCTAAGCAAGGAGTAGTTAGCGGCAGCGATCGATCAACGGCTTTTGAAAACACCCGAAGAAGCAAACAGTGGCGTTGGCAATAACGCCTGCTTGGCTCGTGGATTCGGTAACAGAGCCTTTCTTGTATTTGGAGTTCCGCTTCGAAGGTATTCTTCACCAAAAGCTTCATTAAAATCTCGCTTTTTTGCTTGTCCCTGACCTGAGTTTGGCAATGAGATACATTGCAGTGGCCTTTGATTGCTGCATGGGGCTGGCCAAGAGTGGTGTCCAGCACCGCGGGCGCCTTTATACAAATCGTGGGCCATATTGGCCTCATTGGCCTTAATCTGACGGTATGCAGACTGAACTGCCTGTATGAACGAATTATCTTTGGCAGAAACAAAGGATTGCCCGCTGGACATATCGATGTAGTTGTGCCATGATTGGTTTGACCTTGTGGTCATTCCACGATTAAGTACTTGGATACTCTGATGACTGGATTCAGCGTTGGGTAGCTCAGTTCTCAGGCCTTGTTGACACATATCTTGAGTAGTGGAGTTCTGAATTTGAGGTTTTGACCGCCAGCTGACAGGAGTTTTGTTAGGGCATTGTTGATTCGGAGGATAGCGAGGAGGAGGATAGCGTTGAACCTGAGAAAGCCCTGCTTGTTGGCCACATGCTTGCTTCCAGTAGGATTGTTTTTGCACCGAGTTTTCAAACCTCCAATTCACTTGGTCTGGGCGACCAAAACCACTTTGATACAGATTCAAAGTTGTGGGATTCCTAAAGTTCGTATGCGCAGAACTGGCGTGTAGCTTGTTAGAACGCGGGTGTGAATTTTGGCTAGTCTGCATATTAGAAGGGGTTGTCACCGGCCTGTTTCCTTGGTTACAGTTTGTATCGTGATGTAGCTGGTCGCCTGTATCTTGTTGCAAGCTTGATACTTTTCGCAAAGTCTGCGGGGACTGGGTGTTTCTGCGCAGTAAGACTTGTGGCTTCTGTTGGTTTCCTATCGACTGAGTTTCACTGTGGTTTTCCTCACATAATTGTGCGGGGTTTGCAGTAGGAACCGCTTGTGTACCATGGTGGGTGCATGCCCCGCCGCTGAAAGTGGCCCGAGTTGGCCAGTGCTGGGGACACATGCATGGACTCATCTCATGTTTATTGACGTAGGTTACAGAATAGATTGATTTCGCCCTTGCATTCCTTGCACGGCATGCTGACATCACGTGATCAAAATGATGGGCGAGCTGTTCCCATCTCAGAGATTCTTCAGTATAAAACGCCATGCTGGATCACTCGCTGTCACTGCGGAATTCCTCTGAAAAAATATTAAATGAAATATTCAGGTAAAGTATCAAGAAGGAACTCGTGACATACGTACTTTATAGGATTGTTTAACAGAGTTCGAATGTAGTCTACCGTAAACTAAGCCGTCGTTGGTATACAGAATACCAATTTTTTTCACTTTAGAAATATTCACCCTAAAAGAGGCTAAAATGGTATGCAAATAAGAGACAGAAGTAAGTGCCTTTTCCGTAGCGAAACTCCCAGTTTTCACTACGCTGATAATATCCTCACGGCAGCGTGCGAATGCAAAAAAAAAAAAGGATCCGTAGGCTGCTTGAATTTCGCTACCGTTACGCTGTCACTTTGGTATAACCTCGACAAGTTGCAACCAAATAGTGAATTGTCATCTTTTGCAATATTTGATACATAAATGTTTGCTGAGCGCGAGACACTGAAATGAAATAATTGAATACCTGGCAAAATTTGAATTCATCAAGGCTCTTTTATAAAGTTTTTTTTATTACATCTCGGCAATACCGTCGACCCAACATTCAGATATGGGCCACTATGGTGCGTGGGCATTCACTGAACTGTGTAAAGCGCAGTACTGCTAGCTAAGATTCTGTTAATTTCTGGAGTAATCTAAATCGTACGCAAATGAAAGTTGGCGCCCTGAAAAATCACAACTATATAATAGATAGCTACGTAAAGAAACCAAATATCGCATAAACTTATGCAATATTCTACATGTTACTTTTTTTTTCCATTAGGAACAAATCACAACAGGCTAAGGAGAGGTTAAGAACTTTGTCTTCACATATAGAAAACCCCGACATCTAACCAAGGAGCTAGTCAAAACATACGCCAACAAGTCAGCAAGCATCTAAACAGCATAAGCGCTGCCATATTTGACAAAGCTTGCATCGCTTCTTTGTCCAGACAAACACGATGCAATGTCTAGAATTAATTGCCGATGAACTTTGACCGTGTTGTCATGCACAAAACCCACAAGGAGAAATGCATTTCTTGGTTACGAAAAAAAAAGTAAACGAATTTTCATAATTTTTATATGGATGACGCTAGAGCCACCCTTGATAAACCGAATGGACGAGCCAAGGTGTTGAGTCCTCTTGGAGCCATTCCGTATCGATTGCGACGCCAACAAGGAGGTGGAGGAGTTATGTTTTGGGCCACTATCATAGGTGAAGAGCTTATCGAACTTTTCCGAGTGCCATTTAGTGTCAAAGTTTACAAAGCGCTTCTAAATGAGCATTTGTCACCATGGCTCAATAGCCTACCATTGTCACGTGACCGTCAAATGAGCATAATGCATGACAATGCTCCATCACTTCATTCCTCGGAACTCTGGGTATCAGAAAATAGCGTCTCACGACTTGCCCGCCTTTCATTCCTAGCCATAATCCCATTGAGCTCTGATCAATTTTTATAGGGAGCATGAAATGAGTCCAATTTATAACGAAAGACAACCTCTGGCTTGGCTAAAAATAACTGATGCTGCTTGTACCATATTATCATCGCAAATTCATCGACCGACTTACTCAGTAGATAAAAAACTGTTCAATGTGACTTCATAGAATAGAAGTTTTGTCGAAAAATAAGGTGTTTCTCTAACGGATAGCTACAAAATTCAGTCAATAAATTTTATTATGTTGTTGTTGTTACTAGGGTGATCATTGCTCGAATTAATGCAATGATGATGTTGGAACACGGGTTTACAACTTTAAATGCACAGTTTCAGCGACCTGCAATAAAGCAATTGACAGATAAAATTGGCTCAAAATGCAGAACTCATAACTTTTAAAATATTACATAAGTTGTAGCAAAATTTGGTTAATTTACATACCTAACCTATGTTGGGGTTTTCAGGAGCACCAACTTTCATTTACGTAAGATTTATGTTGCTTCAGAAATTTATAAAATTTTGATCTACAAAAAAGGGATTTAGATAGTTTCGACTGGCGTTCAGGCATATTTTACTTTAAATAGATAGTTGTCGACGAATACAAGTCGAGAAGAAGGAGAGAATAACGAAGACACGATATGAAGGTCTTAGCAACTCTTCTTATGGCTAGTAGTACATGTAGTGAGCCGTACAGAAGCGTAGGCCGATTGCTAATAATGCTACAAAATGTGAATATAATGGATGGGGAATGTGTTTTACAACGGGGAATATTTTACTCTCTTTCATAAAGGAAAATAAGAATTAAAGAATTTTCTAAGTCATTTAATTACCTCCGCCAAGGAGGTAATGTTTTGTTGTGTTTGTCTGTCTGTCAGTCACCAACATAGCTGAAAAAGTTATGGACGTATCTTTAAGATATTTACAGATTTGCAATGAATGTTAGGTATATTAGGAGATCCGTTCATCCGATTGTTTATTTGTTTGTCTGACTCTTTTTTCTTAATGCAATAAATTAAAAGTTTATTGACGGATTTTTATGGAATTTATATGAGTTGTACGGTATAATACGAATAGTACATGATCAAATTTTTGTGATGATCAGTTGGTCCGTTTGCGTGTGTGTGTGTGTGTGTGTGTCTGTGTTTAGTTTATGGTTGTTAGCAAAATAACTGAAAAAGTTATGAACGGATCTTTAAGAAACTTAGAGGAATTGTTAAAAATGTTGAAACACATAAACGATCAAATTTGATAAATAAAAAATTTATAGACGGATTTTTATGGTATTTACATGAGTTGTTCGGTATAATACGAATAGCAAATGACCTAATTTTTGTAATGATCTGTTGGTCCGTTTGTGTGTTTAACTAATGTTTACTAGAATGTTTGTTAGCAACATACTGTAACTCAACAAGTTATGAATGGATCTTCAAGAAAATTACAGATGCTGTTATTACTGTAAAAAGCATAAATGATTAGACTTTGGTGCTGCTACAATGAAAATCATAGTTTTAGAACCAATTTGAATGTTTCGTTACCGTTGCCTTGCTTGGCAGTGGTATGTGCTCTTAGAGTGCTCTAGTTCTAGATTTATTTCTCTCTAGTTTGCCGATACCCTTCGCGACATGACCACCTTTAGCTCAACTGTTGCCCGAAGACGCTTCAAAAATGGAGTAACCGAGGCACGCAGCTAGAAATGTTTGTCTTCAGCGAGGAAAAATCCTGCAAGGAGAGTTGCTAGGTGACAATAATGGCTCCAATGCTGATAAAAGCCCAACAACGCTTTACGAACCGTATACGAGCCTTTCATTATAATGAAACTTCGCGCACATCGCGAAGAACCCGAGGGTGATGCATCAGCCATTTGCCCTCCTTACTGATGGAGTTTTTGCGGCTCTCATCTCGTCCGACCTTAACCCAATGGACCATTCACTATGGTTCGTCCTTGATTTAAAGGCTTGTGCAACTACATACATAAACCTGGGTAGTGTGAAGCGAGCTCTTGTTCGTGATTGGGGTGAAATCGACCAGATACTGTGCGGGCCTCGCTTGCTCTCTATTTTTAGCGTCTTCGGGTCGTAGTTGAGGCTAAAGGTGGACACGTCGAGTAGGACATTGGCAGTGACCGAGAAAAATCATTCTAGAATTAAAAATTTAGAAAACTTTTGAGTTGTCAATTTCCTTACTGTGACGAATTAAAATATTCTCCGTTGCAAAACATATCCCCCACCGGTAAATAATCTACTGTACATCGCACGCTGACATAAGGAAGAAATTGTGCTTTATCAATGAATATCTAAAATAACGTCATGGGGAAGGAGGCACAACACTGCAATTTGGTGTTGTCGCCGTCATTACAGCTCTGTTTGAACATGGCACAATCTCTGCAGTATATATAGTGTATTCCATTTAGGAGTAATCGATACGTACGGGAGAATAATTAAGTACGTAGTAAACACAACAAAGTGCAGAGCGGCAAAAACTCCGATATAATAACAATGAAAATGGAGTCTGCAGCAGGAACCTAATGCCTGCTTTCCATTTAGATATAGCATATAACTGTAAGTTATTTGTAACTGCATCGTGACAGACACGCACTGAACGCTGGATTTCCTGCTAATAACAACCGTACGCAGTACATACAATAAGGTGCTGCAGAAATGGGCGACGAGTATATCTTATGTAAATTGACACTTCTAAAATTGCCCTTTTACAGCAAACACAACTGGGTCGTAGGCGCGAACACTAGCGTATAGCTTCCTTTCAAAGAATAAGGTAAAAAAAAAATGCAGGGACACAACACCGACATGTATATGAAAGTTATCTAAAAGGTTTTGTTTCGCCGTAGCACACCGCTAAATTACGAGAAGGCAGTAAATACCATACTACGAACAGATCACAATATTCACTACAGTTGACACAAAAATTGCGAGTTTTTATCATTTCTGCACTAACATTCGCCACTCATACTGTAGATGTATTGGCACTTGAGAGGCACGTTGGCATTGATAAACTATGCTCATGTATTAAAAAAACGCGGTGCACTCCAAATATCACTATGCTTACTCAAGGTCTTGAAGCTTAGTGTTGAGATATAGTTGATGCTTCAGATATTCTGCCTGACGCTGGTAACCAATTATACACCCGAAACTTGCCGGTTCCTTCTCCCGGAAGGGTGTCGTGGTTCGTTTGCGCAGACAGTCCTGTCGCGGGCCTCCCGGCTTGTGTCAAGCGGTTAGCTGCCTGGGCTAGTGAAAGGGATCCCTCCTCACGTGCTATACCCTAGAAAGATCGATGATGCTGCCAGCTCCATAGTGGGTCCGTTAAGGGTTTAATGGAGGGATCCTGGGAAGACCTGGTGGTACTGTCTACGCCGTATTTAGTCCGTTAAGAATACCAGTAAGTGTCCCGGTCATGTGCCAAACTGCGACAGCGGTCTACGTGAAGAATGGTAGCATTTACCTGATTTAACCAACGCTACCAGGTCTTCGTGAAGAGTTGCCTCTCGAATGTAACTAACCCTTCGGGAATTGAGTCGCTTAGAGGGCGTAGGAAAGCGGAAATATGAGAAGAATCGAAGTTTTTTGCCTCTCCGCAACTCAGTTACAAGTGAACAAGTACAATAGTTCTTTATACGGTACACAATACTTTCTTTATAAAGATACAAATTTGTATTTTTTAACTTATTCATTCTAATAATACACATATACGCATATTTATCTTGCATATTGTGGACCAACGTAATACAAGAAATGTAAGCAAAAAAATACCAATACCAGGGTGATTCTTCCACATACACACTCAGCGGTGATCAACTAGCACGTAAAACGGTAACTAAACTAAGTGCGTGAGTGGACAGGACAGTTTGGAAGTGTAAATATCTCAGCTGATGAAAGGCAAGCGTCTAGTATATAACATGCGATATGTTCAAGTTTCGATTAAAAATATTGTGTATTAGTGTGGGCAAGACAATAGTTATGAATTTAGGTCTTTTTGTGGTCACAGTTGTGAGCAGAATCACCATGATCATGAACATCTTCATTACTGAAAAGTACAAGAACGGTCGATGATTTTGCGAACAAACCAGAGACGCCATATTTGCTTTCAAAGCGGTATATGTGTACCATATTTACTCGGAAGATGGTGGGGAATGGATTTATTAGGAATATAATTTATTTAAAAGTCATGCATATGTGAACTAGCAGTATTTTACGCATTTCGCGCTCTGAAAGAGGCACAAAACTAACAAAGCTACAATTCTGAAAGTCAATACCTATTACAAACAATCACAAAAGCATTATTCAATTTATCTTTAATTACAAGAAATCATGACAAATTTACATTTCAAATTTCGAATTTTGGCTTGACCAACCGTTGGAATCACTCTTTCATCACGCATTATCAGCCCTCAGGTGAAATCACGGTGCGATTTATTTTTACCACAGATCACTGTTAATCACTATCAAAATCACGTCAGAAAAAGGTCACAATAACGGACAGATCACACGAAATCATCCGCACGGTGGTCACAAAGACACCTTAAATAATGGGATGCTACATGCACTGTTGCCGAATCTCCAATCCATCCTGCAGAATCACTGGTATAGTTTAGCTGGTAAAGGTAAACGCATAGCTATATTGATGTACGGAAGATCTTAAATCAAACCCTAGGGTAAGGACAGTTACAGTAGGTATTTGTGTCTCTGGTCGTCAGTGATGATGGCGCAGAAGAATTTCACCGATTCCTCTTTATTCTTCTAGTTCGTTTTTTTTATAAGCGATACATAGAGCGTCACTGTACTTGCCTAAAAGAAAGAAAAATGTCTTTATCATCCACCGAAACAGAGATATTCTGTTTGTAATCCTAATAAGGAACAGGAAGAGACACTCGTATGATAAATACTGTAAAATATTCAGAAAACATTTTAGGTGAAGTTTATAGGGGAGTTATAAAACCTGAATAATGGCTGACCTTTGCAGACGTCTCGGAGAATCCGTTAGAAGATAACATTGGATCCTATATAACTTAAATAATATATGGCGCTTCGTCAACTAGGTATCTTAAACATCAGATCGGCCATGAACTTTATCAAATCAAACAAATGGACTCATGCAGTTCTCAAAATGTGCTGAAGGGTTCATAATTTAAACACCAGTACAATGGAGAAGCATATACATATGTAGACTAGATGACTAGGGTAAGTACATATGTACATAATTTCGTATGAGGCTGCTAACCTCAGCGCAAAAATCGAGGATTAACGATGATCCATTTTCTGTAACTTCATTACTTCCCACGAGATATCGCGTGATCCCCTTTCGAAAATTCGAAAATTTCGAGACTTCTAATGAGATATACTTTGCAATTCATTTCGAAAGCTGTAGGAAGGTTTTTGGCTTCTTACGAAATTGCTCGATCGTGGTCCATCTTTTTTCAACTTTAAGAATCTCCTCGAGTCCTCGCACTAAAAATATCGTGCCATTATTATTAGTTTACCGTTTGTACCGGAGATGAATTTATTGAGATGCTGTCACGTTGAGTTTGTATGATGTGTTAATGTGTATGGTGCAGCAAAAAACTAACGTCCTGCATGACAAGCACAATATTAAGCAAATATTTCGTAAAAAGAACTATTTAAGCATGTTTAAGCACCGCCGTAGTAGAAGCCCTGAAAACTGGAACATGATGACATACAGCGTTGAAACTTCCTATTTCTGTAATACTACGCGCTAACTGGAGATATTTTAATCAAACGTGATTTGTTGCAAGGAAATCATGTACTTTAGTTTCCTCTGAATAAAACTTCTGCATCATCAACAGTGCACATTTGAAAGATCAAACTGTGTCCGCTATTGTTTATAATTCCTTATAAAAGATTACTACAAGTGACATAAAAACATTTGGAGGATACGCAACTACCATACACAACGCGATTTTGGTTTCTTTGAATAAAAACAGTTATCTCCTGTGACACTCGATCATAAGTTATTAACCTTCGCATTGAAAGTTAAATTACGCTCATGACATTACTTTGGTGCATAACAAGCGGCCGCCTTACTGGGAGCCAAGCTAACTATAAAAAAGTATATACAAGTAGCTATATAAATAATGTTATCAGCGCATTACTTACACCCTAAAGAAATGTTGGTCGTGACTAGGAATATCGATGGGGCTCAAGTCTCCCCTGCTGTTGTTTACGATGGCGTTTACAGCGCTGCTGGATACATAGGTGTATTTTCTGAGTTGCAAGCTGTGGTAAGTTTGTAATAACCCTAAAGTCGGATTATGGTAAGCCCCTTTGCTAGATTGCGGTAGACGCAATGAAATTGAGATGGCCACATGCCTCTGGAATGCAGCCAGACCCTAACAGAAACTGCTTATGATAATGAAAATGGATATGGGAATTGCCCAATTGCCGAACTAACTCTATTTCCGAACACACAGTTGAATTTGATAGGCAAAAATAATAATCCCATCAAGTGATAACAGTTTGTTCGGAATTAGAGTTAGTTCGCCAATTTGGTAATTGTATCTCGTGATGTACAACGGATTAAGAATTTGTCATAAAATTTGAATGCATCGTAGCTTTTTTACTAGCTAACAGATTTAATATTTAAACTAAGAAATGAAATTAGTTTAGCTAACAGGCTAATAGATGCATAGAATCGGGAAGAAAAATACATTAATAACATTTACGAAAACTGTATTTACGGGACACCTGCGCTATATTATCTATATACCGAACACTTGCGATATTCTTTATTTGGCGCTACCGAACACTTGTGGTGTAAACTTACGAAAGCTATGTAGGTACTCTGGACATTCGTGATACACTGTATGCAACGAACAAGTAATTTACTTTTTACAAGACGTATTAATTATAGCTACATATATATAAATTTATGTTTTGACGACATAGATTGGCATTTTTTAGGAATTTGTTAATGATAAATGATAACGGATACTACTGCACAGCCCTCTTCTTGTACAGCTGGTGCATAAGACGTATCAATGTTTTTGTCATGTTAATAAACTATTTTTTTGCTTTATATATTATCTTCTAGGCTACTTTCTCTCGTGAAGCAAGCCTTAATTTAGTGTTGCAGTCAAATATTAATTAAAAACGTTCATCCGCTTCTGAGCAAATGGAACTTTTTTTCAACAAGGTACCTGTAATCTTTGTTTAAAGTTATTAGCCTACTATTTTAAACATTTACAACGCATGAATAGAAAATTACAGCCATATTTTAAATATCACTTACCGGCAAGCTGCTGTATGCAGGATTACCTGCTTACCATAATCTTCCTTAAATGGTATTAGCATACAATAAGAAACATTGATAATATTCGCAACACATTCCCACAGTCATGCCTTGAAACAACACGAGAGCAAATGAAATTAAACGAAGAGGAAAGTGCGCAGTTCAGAGTATCAGAGGTAAACATTTTACAACTGCCACACTGGTCAGAGCTGCCAATGAACCCTCGGATCTATCAGCGTACATGTTGGCAAAGTGTATAAGAAGGAGTTTAATTATTCTATTTTATTTTTCTTTCATTTCCATATTCAGAATTCACTTTGGAGTGCTTAGGCTTCTACGACTACTTCTCTCAGCAACGATATACTGTATATAATATACATACATGATACGGGTGTCTTCGTTTGGGCCAACCGAGATAGTAATCTAAAACACAATTTTCGTTTCAGTGCCTTAAAGTTCATTCATTCCGCCAGAATTTCGGCACTTCTAAACGAAAACTACTTTTAGTTCTCGAAAGTTTGGTAGAAATTTCAACCTAATCTGCCAAACTGAATTAGATGTGAACTCTGATGCTCAGTGTTGACAAAAATTGCAACCGAGAAGTGTTTATTCATGAATAGTTAGTGATAATTACGTAGTAGCGTTGTAACTGAACGACTTCTGTGGAACGGGAGCAAATTCCTCTCATATTTCTTTAGTGGTAGTGAGACTCTTGACTTCATGTGATACTTGAAAGAAACAGCTGACTTGCTTACACAATTTTATTGGTCGCTGACATTTATATTTTGCTCTACCTAGGGGGTTGAGAAATAACAAGTGCGAGAAACGTCGGTAGGTACATAAGTTTTACTGCCACCGCTTTATACATCACACGGCTGTTTTACTTACATGAAGATGGTCACGTGATCGAGTAAAGCAAAACTCTGTTCATTTGGTCAATGTTTAAACTACCCAAATTTTAAGCTGAAACTGTTTTTCAAAAATCTATTTGGTGGGCTGAAATGATAACGCCCTAAATACTGCGTTAAATCAAATGCCTATTGATTATAAACGTACTTCTAGGAAGATTGGTATATCAGAAAAACAAACAATTATTGTAGTAACTATAGGCGTCTTTTTGTGGCCACGCTCCTAATCAGAATCACCGCGATCATGATCATCGTGATCACTGAAAAGCACAAGAACGGCCAACGATTTTGTAAACAAACCCAGAGACGCGATGTCAATTTTCGAAATTATATTTTTATCGAATTTTTACGGAAAATGGTAGGGAATGGGTTTCTTATGAGCCTTTATTTATTTTTAAGTCAATGAATAACTGAACTAGCAGTATTTGAAGCATTTTGAACATAAACAGGAATAAAACTTACGAAACTACAATTTTGGGAGTCAATATTACAAACAATCATATTAACATGATTCAATTTATCCCTATAAAGAAGAAAACATCACGAACTCGCGTTTCAAATTTTAAATTTTTACATGTCCAACGGCTGGAATCACTCTTTGAACACGCATGATTAGCCTCCGGAGGAAATCATGCTGCGATCAATTCTCACCACTGATCACGGTTGATTGCTATCAGAATCACGTCAAAATGCGATCACAAAAACGCACGAATCAAGCGCAATCAGTGGGAATCATCCCTGCGGTGGTCACAAAAAGACGCCTTAAGAGGTATAGCGTGCAAGTACAGCAGAGGCATGTTGTAATAACAATTTTTGGGTTATCGGTGCTACACAGCTGACAACGACGCTCGTAAACTGTGTCACTCAAGGAGGTTTAAATAGCGAGAGGGAACACTGCCACGTTTTGACTTACTGGCCAGGGATATCTTCCTTCAATTACTGCTTCCTTCTACCAATCACAGGCTAGTAACTATCCCTTCCCACTAATCCCAGGCTCATTGCCATTCGTGCAGCCGATCAGCGATACAGCCTAGCCAGAAATTTCAGCTTCCGATTGCCGTGGTTGTTGTTACTTCCCTATAATTAACCTCCTTGGCGTAGTTATCAGGACTCGGAAATCTGTGGCGATTCCGACACGGGTTCTTGTGACGCAATTAAGTAACCGCCCAGAAACATTTATTTCAGGTAATGGGAACACAAGAATTATATAAGTGATTAACGAGTGGATTCTGTAGCCCAGAGTACTTAAATATGTTTATTTAAGTCAAATCGCAATTTACGCAGAATTCGCTGCTGTTGAGCTTACACTGCTCATCCATAGGGGGCGCTCTCAAAATCACATTTCATGTTACGGTTACCATTTTCAGGTTGCGATAGTCCACTTAAGTAGTGATTACGGCAATCTTCGGGTATGCTCAGATGGCAGCACACCTACGATAAACAAAGAACACTTTAACCAATCGCGCATAGGTAGTTTTCAAATTACCACATTGACTAAAGGTGCGTTCACACGACAGGTAAATAAACGTGTTTCCTCAGCTTCGCGTCAGAATGCGATGTTGTGTTCGTTTAAGCGGTACAAGAGCAGAAAGCACACTGAAATTTAGTTCACTTCGTATCAGTATACATATTCCAAGCTTTACTAGCGAGACTTACAGCGAAAGCTGACTTCATGAATACCATTTTACTAGTACAACACACAGTTGTATTTATTCTTTACGATGGCTCAACAAAACTGTTCGGAGCAGTAGCCCAGATAAAAATAATCGTTCATTTCATTGATATCAGAACCGGGCAGTATCTAGATACTTTTTCTGTATCTAAATGCAATATCTAGATACTTTTTTTAGATACTTCTACAAATTATAGCTCTGTTCGATCAAAATTTGAATGTTGTCAACTCAGCACTATTTTTTTCCCCAACAGATGGTAGAATATAGAATTTAAAAAGATGTACCCAATTAGAATACATAAAATTAATTATTAAGGCGAACTCAAAGGGGTACAAACATAGTCAATTGACAATTGTTTTGCTTATTTCATACAGCTGTCTGAAGTTTGAACATGTGATATATATCAATAGGCTTCTGACACAGTGCAGTGTCGTCACTTGCAAAACTACTTCAGTTCAGTGTCATCTCCCGTCGAGTGAGTGCAATGTAGTAGGACAGTACAAAATTGTACTAGTGGATCAGGGACACAATGTCTATCGCGCCGAACTATTCCTGTGGTTTAACACGGGCCCGTACGCCTCTAGAGCGCGAAGTACCTCTCGTTTCAAATTATTAACGATTTTTGGATCGGCTTTTCTGCCGGTAAGTCTCAGATTCTAAGTGGTCAGTGAGCTACTGACAGGAAAAAGACGCAAGTTGTGCATCTCCAACCCCCGAGCACGGCTGAACGCTTTCGCTTAACTAAGCCGCACAAGGGATGGAAACGAAAAACACGTAGTTAGGAGTATAGTGGGAGTATGTCGGCCACCTCCCGAAATAGTGGGGGGAGTATTGACAGCCTACCTAACTTTACAAAACTAACCTCGTTAGCAGGAATTGCGGCAACCTGCAACAGCCCCTGCGCAGAAGGCACTAGGGACTATCTGCTCCCATGGGACACCTTTCACACGGGTGTCTCTGTCTTTTGCTCTACGTCTCGTGCCCAGTGTTTCATGGCTGAGCGATTCGTTCCGCCAAGCTGAGTAGCGTTAAAAATGCTTTGCACCTTATTTCTTGTGGGAAGTGGCGCACCTCACCACTACGAAACTAATAGAACTCACCTGAGTTCGACTCGACTTCTCCACTATGCTATACGAAATTGGGTCTCGGTTAACTAGGTAGTCTTCGTATCTGATAGGGCGGGAAAGTCGAATTATATTAATAATAATAATTATTCAATAGTTTAAGACCCGGTTTCCTCAACAAAGGCGATGTCACAGAGAAGAAAGAGGAGCCATATAGTACATCGAGACACGTGGAACCCATGTAAGAGGGTATTTCCCTACAGGATCAACACGCATAAGAACAGCATATCAGGAACGAAAAGTTAGTTATAGTCAGAATGTTTAAGCCTCCGTTTCCGAGCGGAACGATATCACAGAGGAAAGAACAAGGGACATGTAG